>PVIU01007614.1:0-90342 GCA_004026605.1 Ondatra zibethicus | reverse complement strand
GGGAGGGGACCGGGAGAAGGGGAAGAAAGGAAAAAAAAATTTTTTTATCTTTAATTATGTTCTTGAATGGAAAAAATAAAACAAAACAATGTATGGAAAAAAAAAAGAAAAAGAAAAAAACTAAAGATGCCAACATGTTGAAAGGGACCAGCGATGGGTCCGAGAGCAAAGACCTCTTCAGAGATCAAGGAGCCTGGTTAAATATGGCCCTGCATTATTGCTGCAGAATAAAAGAGCCCAGAATTATTTATTCTGCTTAAATGTCCCCACGAATTAAGATAAAATAAAGGAAACCATGAAAATCTGTCTTCAAAAGAACTGCGATGAAAGTACTGCCAAAGAAAAGTCTTCAGTTGGGAAAAGAACAGTGATAGCAAAATGGGCCTTTGAATGCCAGTAACAAAGCAAGAGTGATGGAGAGGCCAGAGATGATGGACTGCTCCTTTTATCATGAATGCTTGATGGCCGCAGGTTAAAGTTAAAACGTTTTTGATGTGGTTTGCAATGTCTATAAATGTAATTATTATTATTTTTGTGTGTTGAGGATTGAACTCAGGCCCTCCCACATACCTACAAATGTAATTATGATTGTTTTTATGTTCTGGGGATTGAATTCAGGCCCTCCCACATGTCTATAAATGTCATTGTTATTATTTTTTATGTTCTGGGGCCTGAACTCAGGCTCTCTCACATGCTAAGCCTGTCCTCCATCGCTGAGGTGCATCCCTTCTCCAGCTCTTAGAAATGTAATATTTAAGACAATTATGTGTTGAGGAACATATGGGGACTTCAGCAACGCCAAGGTTCTTACTTTCCACCAGTGGTAATAAAGTGTTCATACTGACAGATTTGTTAAGTATGACTGGGTTTTTAATTCTCAGAGCAAGCATTAAACTGTGTGTTTGGGTGTATGCACGTGTGTGTGGACGCATGTGCACATACCTATCCTTCAAAACAATACATATACATGGTGGTGGAATGTAAAAATTGGAAGAGAAGGCAGGAAGACTGTAAGAGCCAGAATCAGGGGAAATTTCCGGTCAAATAGTCTCTCATAGAAATGGCTACAAACAAGATTTCACAATGGCAATATTGGTAGCCATGCTAACACAGAAGGGGAGTATTCCACAGACTCCCATCCCTGCATAAAGAACTAATGATTGCTGAGAGAAGGGGGATTAACTTCTTCCAGGGGTCCCCTAATTTTTGGTTCAGTGCAAAATGGTCAATCCTGAAGCCATATGCACAAAAACAATGAAATGGCTGAGCATTATGTATTTTTACATTTGTAGTTTACATATTTTTGTATTTTTTAGATTTTATACACAAACACACACACAAATAATCTAGGAAGCAAAGTTTATCAGTCTGAGAGTGGAGGGCATGGGAGGAGCTTGAAGGAGGATTTTGAAGGGATGGGAGGGAAGGATGGGAAGGGGGAAAGTGATACAACTGTATTTTAATTTAAAATGTATATTATCTTTAAAAATACCTTCCAGAAATTCACAGGAAATCAGGAAAGGAGAAACAAAACCAAAGAGCAAACATTTTAAGATAATAGTCTTAAATCTTAAAAATAACAAGAATTATATATATCAGAATATATATGAAAATATATTCTCATTGTGGTTTTAATTTCATTTTATTATTAACTAATAATACTGAACCTATATTCTTATACCTGACATTACAGTTTGATCTTTAGCATAATTTCTATTCATCTCTTCTGCCTATTTTCTAGCTTTTAAAAAGTTTTTTAAATTAGCATATGCTAATTATACATAATGGGTTTCATTATGGTATTTTCAGAAATGTACATGATGTATTTTGTTCATATTCCCTCCACCATTAACCTCTTCTCCTCCCTTCTGTCCTCCTTCCTCTTCCCAACTAGACCCTTTCTGGTTTTTGAATTACTATTATTATTATTGATATTGTTGTTATGATATTATTATTATTGTGTGTGTGTGAGAGAGAGAGAGAGGAGAGAGAGAGAGAGAGAGACCTGATGCATTTCATCAGGGTTACTTACAGTACATGGGTCAAGATGGCGACAGATGTGTGGGTAACTCACTGGAGGCTATAGCAATGAAGAAAATGAGATGTCACTTTCTTCCTTGGCAATGATCAAATGCATAGAAATCCTTAGGTAGGTGTGGTGGTGACTCACGACTAAGCCCAGCTGTGCGCAGATCTTCTGCATTAGTTGTAGCTGCCATGAATTGAATAAATGGACCATTCCATGCCTGGGTGGTAGGGTTCCACAACATTCCACTCCCTCCTTCAGCTCTCAAATGATCTCTGTCCTTACTTCCATGATTTTCCCTCAGCCTTGGAGGGTATTCTGCAGATGGGCTATTTAGGGATGAACAGTCAGTAGTCACGTATCCTCAGCACTCGGAGCAATCACAAGTCTGAGTCTCTGTACTCTGTACTCAGTACTTGTGCTAGTTGCAAAACACAACATCTCTGACCAAAGCCAACAGGAGCAGTAGTCGGTGGGCATAAACACAATTATCTAGAAGACAATTTGATAGGCATATTATTTCCATTTAGTCAAATAACCATGGTGGTTTCCCTGCTAGAGGCTATGGTCTCCGTAGCTATGCACTTTGACCAGGTTTGTAGCACTAGATATAGGAAAATTACAAGCTCCTTTTTATGGAGTGGGACTCAAACTGTAGTTTGTTTTGTTTTATTATTTTACTTTGGACGTTTAAAAGTTTTTTGTATATTCTGGAAAACGAATCCTTGCCAAATATATAGTTCAATATTTATCTCCTACTGTATAATTCATGGTCAAACATCCCCTGGTTTATACCTCATGATTTTAGTGTCTTCACAGCCTCTTTCATAGAACGAATGGGTTCTTAATTTTGATATAATGGGTTTAGCATTTTTACAGTGTGGGAATTTAACCCCTTTCTTCTAATAATTTGTGAGCTTGCTATATAGAAAGTTAGAAAGTGTAAAGATAGCAACACAGACTCATAAGGACCTCGGGAACATATACACACAATTGTGACCAACAGTGTTTTAAGAAAGGTATACAAAGAATTTCCACGGAGAATGAATGGACTTTCGACAAACAGACCACAGTGATTAAATATTTTTTAACTTCCGTTGAATGGATGTACCATATTTTATTAATCTCTGTATCCTCTGAAGGATTTGAATCATATTGTAATTATGAGTAAAGCTGTAAAAATATGTGTGGGTTTTAGAATGAATGTATGGTGTCATTTGTCCTAAGGAATACTTGGAGTGGAATTGTTGGATCACACGGTTATATACACACATAGCTTTCTAAGTGACTGCTGAGTCGTTTTCTACAATGGTTGGCTCACGTGGGATTCCTGTAAATACTGCAAAGATCGCCGTCATCTGCACTTAGTGTTGGCATTATTTTGAAATTTCCTCTTTTATTATGCATAGAATCTTGTTGTGCTTGTTTAAGGGTGTTTGTCTGTATTGGGTTTAGAGCCCAGGGCCGTGTAGAGAAATCCTCTACTATGGAGATACGTCTTTTTCCTCAGTGTGGTTTTAATTTTCAGTTTTCTAAAGTATAAAGATCTTGCACAATGGTTTACATGAATAATTGTTTAAGATCCATCTGTTTTCTTCGGTGAAGTGTTTCAAATCTTTTGTTCATTTTTTTGTGAATTTCTTAACTTATTGTTAATGCATCGTGAGTGTTCTTTATGTACATGAGTTAAGAATTCCATGTCAGAAATATAAGTTATGAGTCCTTCACCAAGCATGTGGCCTGTCTTTCCATTGTATGTGCTGTGTCTTTCACTGGATAGCAGAACTTATATGTTCTGATGAAGGTCAGTTAAGCAATTGTTTTATTAATTGTGTTTTTGGTATTGGAGTTGAGACACTGACCTAACCCAATGCCAGATATATTTTCTGTTATATTTTCTTTTCAATGTTTTCTGAGCTTAGGTTTTATTATTAGATATACTATCCCTTCTGAGTTAATTTTTTTCATAGTGTGTGAGGTATAAGTCAAGTTGTTTTAAATATGGATGCTCAGCTGTTACTAGCTCACTGATCTCTCCAGCTGTAACAACATTCTTTTCTTTAGTATTTTCAGTGAGCTTTTATTTTAAATCATTTCTATCACTTTATTTCTACAACTTTAATTTGGTTAGCTTTCAATTTTAAGTCGTTTTTAGTATGCTTGTTTTTATTTGTTCAATTTTGCATTTATTCATTTAAACTTTTAGTTCACATTACTCTGTATCTGGTAATTCATATTTTACATGCTAAGCCATGACGGTTTCTATCTTTGTGCATTGTTGATATTATACTGCAGTATTGTGTTTAATTGATCTTATTTTATGAGATGCCACAAGATGGAGTGGCATCTCAAGAGCTACTTCTATGTCTCTTGAGAATCCGACCCTGATGTGTGTGTGTGTGTGTGTGTGTGTGTGTGTGTGTGTGTGTGTGTGTGTGTGTGTGTGTAGGTCTTCTATCCCACCTTGCTTTAGAATTCATTTCCCTGTTTTGATGATGGCCTTGGTATTTCTCCTTCAAACAAATGCTGACTTTTGTTCTCCTTGGTCATTATTCTGGTCAGAGCTTACAAACTATCTAGTGTTGTGCCTCGCTTTGTCACGAGCTCAGCAATGTTTTGAAAAGATTGATCGTGTGATTCACTCAGGATCTACTTATATTTTAATGAGCGTGCACTCCAGAATATTTATTAGCCTCACTACAGACAGCAGGGATCTGTTTTATCCCTTTTACGTTTTTTTGTTTTCAGTACCGTGCCTGGAAGCAGTCACAAACATCACATCTGGGTATTTTATTTCTGTTTAACAATGATGAGAAATATTATTTAGGGTCAAGTCCAAGGAATTCTCAGTTGCCTTTTGCTTGCCTTCCCAAAATGCACTGCCAGTCAGTCATCTTCAGAGGAGCCATAGGAAGGAGCAGTCTGAAAACAAGCCATGTGGTCCTCAGTCCTCCCTTGGGATGCAGAATTTTAAGTTCCTTTTACTGGGGCATCATGACAAAAGAAAATTCTGCTATCCCTTAGTAAGAAGCACCCATGACTTCTGGGCATTTGGCGTCTATGAAAGGCAAATATGGAGAACAGCTGCGAGTCTGGAAACTGCTCCCTACTGTAGAAATGTAAGTCTCCTCCACCTTAGAGAAGTCACCAAGGGCAACCAAGAACTGACTCCGACTCCGGGGTGGACTCTGCCATCTTGGAACTATAGTCAGAGCACGTAGCTGTAGACCAGGTCAGAGGTCACGTCTCTAACAAGCAGGATGATTTTCTTCTTTCCCAGGATCCACCTTGTTCAGCACAGAGCTGGAGTTTCTTTCTAAATCTAAGTCAAGTCTCCTTTATTGAGAAGAGAATGCTAATCGATTGAGTGCTCAACTGTTAGGGATTTTCATCACATCTCTCTTCTCTCTTCCTGTGAAGGGACAGAAAGGGCTCGAGTTTCTAATGAAGATAACACTTTCTGACATTTGCTCAAAATGTGCAATGTTGTTGTAGGGTTACCAGATAAAATACAGAATGCCAAAACAACCACCACCACTACCACCACCATAACCCAAACAAACAAACAAACAAACAAACAATCCCTGAACAAGGTAGATCCTGGGAAAGACCAAACACAGAACACAATGAGAAAAAAATCTGCTTATTAGAAACCCAATGCCAGAAATATTTTGTTATATTTTCTTTTCAGTGTTTTCCAACCATAGTTTTTATTATTATTATTATTATTATTTTATTTTTATTTATTATTGCATTATCCATTCTGGGCTAATTTTTTCTAAACTGATGCGGTAGCTCTTTGCTCTGACTACAATTTCAAGACAGCACACAGAGTCCATCCTGGAATCAGTTCTTGGTTGCCCAAGCAACAACAAGAAAACCACAACTCTAGTCAAAAAATGTGTGTGGTGGCTTGAATGAGAATGTTTCCTAGCAGCTCTGATGTTTGACATTTGGTCCCCTAGTTGATGGAACTGTTTGGAAAGGATTAGAAGGTTTGGCTTTGCTGGAGGAGGTGTGTCGTTGGATGTAGGCTTTGATGCTCCTAATATGCCCAGTTTTTTCTCTCTGTTTTGTGTCTTTGGCTTGAAGACGTGAGCCCTCAGCATCTACTCCCAGCATCCAGTTCCTGCCACATACTGCCTCTGCTCCATCATCATGGACTTTTATTCCTCTGGAATCCTAAGTTCAAAGAAATTATTTCTTTTATAAGTTACTTTGTTCATGGTGTTTTATTACAGTAATAGAAAAGTAACTAATACAGTGTCAAAGACATTTTTTAAAAATGTATTGTATTTTATCTTATGAGTGTTTTGCCTCCACGTGCATGCCCAGTGCTGAAGAAGGCCATAGGAGGGCACCACATCCCCTGGAACTAGAGTTAAGGATAGTTGTGAGTTACCACAGCTCTGGTAGGTGCTTGAAACTGAACCTAGGTCCTTTGCAAGAACAAAGAACAAGTGCTTTTAACTGCTGATCTCTCTCTCTCTCTCTCTCTCTCTCTCTCTCTCTCTCTCTCTCTCTTTCTCTCCAGGCTCTGTGTCAAAGAGGGTTACAAGTTTGAATCCCTGTCTTGTTTCTGAGTGTAGACACTTCTGCTCTGCACATTTCTGGGCCCCACTGAGGATGTGCAGAAGGTCAGCTGAGTTCCCTCTCTAGGGAAGAAGACTCAGCTCCTTTAGCACCAAAATCTTTATGCACAGCCAAGCAGGAGCCTGAGAAGAAATTGTCAAAAGGCTCAGATATCCAGAAGTATCAGTGAGAAAATCTTACATCTTTGGCCATTTTTTGCTCCTTCAGTTTGAAACATAGCATGTTCAGAACGATGACATCTATAGGTGGCATATCTAGGGCCAAATCAAGAATAAGAAGTGCTGTCCCTCTCAAACCCTTTCATAGCAATTTTCACAATCATCTCTGGTCTCCTTTGAGCAAATGTTCTATAACTTAGCAATCTTTAATGCGACAGAAAAGTATGATGCCTGTTTTTCTCTAGCTTTATCAGTATGGAAATCTTAGTTCAAATAAAGCCATAGATGTGGCCATATGACAGTTGGAAGAGTTAAACATAGCTTCCTCGTGTGAACCAATCTGTGTGGCCCTTTCCGTTGTGTCTGGAGATCTGACGTGGCCTTTCCCTTGGCTCAGTATAGTGAGAGCAGTGACAGACGATGCGAGGGGAAACAGTGGCCGTGGGTGGGGTGTCACTGCAGCCCATACGTTGTCAAAGCCTGGGCAACTTAAATACTGCCTATATATTTTTTGAAATATCTTTATCTTGTTTGTATTTTATCTTTCTTTAAATGAAGTCTTTTTTTCCCACTTAAAATAAACTTAGCCTTATGCTAAGCAATATAAACATATGACTTATCAAGTTTGGAATCAAGCTTGGTAAGTCATATGTTTGTTTTAAGGAAACATTAAATTATAAACATCTTAACTTTAAAAACAGTTTTGTGTGAGCAACCCCAAATCAGCAGCACAGCCAGGCTTGTATGCACACATAGTTTGAGAAATACTGGCTTATAGCAGGGGTCTGCAAACGTCAGGTGACTGCCCATAGAAACTAAGTTTATTCACACAGCCTGTCCCTTCACTACAATATTGTCTTGTCTGCTTTTGAGCTATAATGGTAGCATCGAGCAGGTTCTAGAGAGACTGCATGTCCCATCAAATAGAACGTGTTTAATAAGTGACACTCTAGAGCCATGGTGGCAGGTCCTATCTTCATTTGATTTTGCTCATTTTCATGATCATTTCTTTTTGGATGTATACATGGCAGGTGGTGTGTGTGTGTGTGTGTGTGTGTGTGTGTGTGTGTGTGTGTGCGCGCGCGCGCGCATAAGTAGGCTAGAGGTTGACCAGGTGTATCTTCTGTCATCTCTACTTTATGTATTATTGAGGCAGGGTCATGAAAATTTTATTTCAAATAAAGCTATAGATGATAGAGCTCACCTGTCAGTGAGTCTAGCTAGCGAGCTAGCTCCAGGGATCCCCTGCCACTGGCGTCAGGGATTTCAGGTGGGTCGCCATGCCTGCCTGGCTTTTTCATGGGATTCTGAGTATCTGACCTCCAGTCCTCACTCTTGCAGGGTACATCCTCTGAACCCTGCTCCTTAGGATTATCTTTCATGAAATGAGAATGCTTTGCTTTTTGTTAAGACGGGACTAAAGAGACCTCGCTTCTGCGGCCTGAGCCCACAAGGTTGGTCAAGCTTCACTGTGTCTCTGGGGGCCCAAGGAAGGTGCACTCTATCTGCTTCAGGGCTCAGCTGTTTCATTATTCCACAGCCGGCTGGACTAAACGTCCCTGCGCTTCCCCTTTCTCCCACAATTAGGGCAGGAGCAACACGAAGTGAGGTTTGAAATTTGAATGCTAGCTAAAAAGAAACCCCAACACCGGTGTGGCTGCCATCTTATCTCCCGTGTCTGTATACCCAGCAGTTGTAGGCAGCTTCTGCTGGAGAGTGCTGGGCAGGTCAGCAGTGCTCGGCACGTAAGGGGAGGAAGAAAAACGTCACCCGATAGTTTGCTGTCTGGAAATTTTGTTGTTTAACCATACTGTGGTTGAAAAAATAAAACAAAATAAAATATTATACATAATATATATACATATATATACATCTTAAATATAAGCAAGTAAACATTGCCAATTTGAGTACCAAAGCAAAATGACTGTATATATATAATATATATATATATTAGCATTTGCTCTGGAAATATATTTTAATTCTATTACAGTGGTTGCAATCATCAGATGCATTAGGTTATTTATATGTGTCTTATTATGTTATTATTATTAAACACTTTAGTATATGCCTTTTTCTTCAAGTTGTTTGTGGATTAACTAACTGAACTACATAGAAAGTACTGAGGAATTACAGAGAAGAAAATGTGTGTGTGTGTGTGTGTGTGTGTGTGTGTGTGTGTGTATTTGTGCACTAGCTGGGGAAGGTAGGAAGGTTTTTAAGGAGGAAACTTGGTTTGGGTATTGACAGATGGGGAGGCGCTTTCTTGGTAGAGAAGCAGATGAAAGGTATTCCAGGCCGCGGGAACTGTCCTCACAGGGAGCTGGTGACAGTGATAGGGCTTTGTTAGAGGCATTGGCTGCATCCTCACTGCCCATAGCAATCTTAACTTGTGGAAACCTCTTGGGAATAGGCTGTTTTGTCAGTTTTTGCACATGAGCCACACATGCTCCGGAAGAAGATGTTTCATTGTTTTGGAGTAGAGAATATGTACGTATATGTTCTTATTTTCTTTTCAGGAGCCCAGTCTGGCCTAAACCTAGTTGGGGATGACTTTGAATGTCTGATCCACCTGCACCTACATCCAGGATACTAGGGTTACAAGCATGTGCCATACCAAATCTAGTCATGGAGTGCTGGGGACTGAAAACAGGGCTTTGTGCACACCAAGCAGGCACCCTACCAATTGAGCTATGTCCCTAGGCCCTCCTCTCATCACTGGCACATTGGCGTGACTTACCAAACTACATGTGTGGTGAAGAGATGGAGGCTCAGATTTAGGGAAGGAAACAAGACTAGACCAGCTGCACGATTGCTGGAAGGGTTTCCTCCCTGGGTGACTCTGGGGACAGCGCAGTCTACCACATGCCTGCTCCTCACGTGTTGATATAGCATTTTGCTAACCTCTGTCTCATAGCCAGTTCTCCATCTGTCCCTGCAGCATGAATAAGGGTCCCTCCCACAGGGTTAGGACCCAGTGTTTCCTTCATCTCAGCACGTACCCCTTTCTCAGGACAGCATTTGTGTCATGTGGGAAAAGCAGACACATTAGTGTTTGTTCTAAGGACTCTGTATCCAAGAACAGAGACCTTCATAGGACCCTTTGCTGGCATAGGTCGTAGGCATAGTTGATGGGTTCCCAAGTTTGGCAATTATACCATGGTGCTAGAGCCAAAGGGTAGCAGGGGAGTAGGGTCAAGGCAGAAGTATGACCCTCGTAGTCTAACTAAGTTAGGTTGAGTGATAATTTCTGAATTCGGCAGAGGCTTATGTCCTCATGAAGAAGCCTCTGCTTATATAGCCAGTGCACTGGAGGTGGTGTGGGATGATGCCCCACTGTCTCTAAGATCAGTGTCATATGGGGGAGGGCTGAGGTGGCTCAGCCAGGAAAGCCCCACAATGGCCTCTCTCACAGTCTAGCAGTCTTCCTATGTGCCCTGAGATTTTTGCACCATAATAAGGTTCAAGTGTTCTTTCTATCTTTTCCAAAAACTCCTTCAGCTTGACATAGTTCATAGAACCTTTAAATGCAGAAGTGGCAAGGATCTTACAGTCATCTGCTTCAACTCCTGCCTTCTATTTTAAGATGGAAACTGAGGTCCAGAGAGAGCAGCTGCATTGTTTGAGAGTGGACCCAAATGCTGCACTGTCTCCTTCTTCCCTTCCCTTCCCCCATTCTCCCTTCTTTCTTCCGTTCTCCCTTCTTTTTTGCAAATGCATATTAAATAGCTCCTGTGTATTCTACTAGGTAGGTGGGAAATGTCAGAGAACACAATGGCTTAGGGTTCCTGTTTTTTCATGAGTCCTACATGCTTTTGGGGGTGGTAGACAAGAAAGAATGCACACATAGCTAATGATATCATACAATGTAATTCAATGAGTGTGATGGGGAAACACCAGAGCAGAATTACTACAGGTAGGAGAGAGAAAGGATATAATTTTCAACAGAGTGTTCAGTGCCCCGATTGGCTCTAGAGTTGACATTTGAACGAAGGCTGGAATTGAGTCTGTGTGTATCTGGAGATTGTATTCTAGGTAGAGGGAGCAGCTGGTGCAAAGGCCTCAAGGTGGGAGTGTGTCTGATGGGAATAGCACAGAGCCCACAGAGACCGGAGAGAGCGAAGGAAGAGTGGAAAGTGGGAGATGAAATCCGGGAAGTAGCTGGCTTACAATCCCATGGTCATGCTGTAAAGGAACTGGCTTTTATTCCAGGAGGGGAGGAAACCACTGGAAGGCATTCTAGCCATGGAATAACACAACTTGATGGTGTTTATGGAGGATAAGTGCATCTACTGTATGAATGTCTGTATGAATGTAGATTATAAGATGACAATTGGAGGATTGGGGAATCCAGGTGGGGCTCTTTGCACAGAAAGAAAAGTCGCTATATTTTGCATGTGGATTGAGCTATGCTGTGATAAAAAGAGATATGCCATAAATAATTCCAGAAGTTTTGTCCTCCATGACAGGAAGATGGGGACACTCTCAACTGGAGCTATTATGTCTTGCTTCTGGATGGAGAAGGCTTGAGAGACAAGACCAGTTTGGTTTGAAGCATACCGGGTGTGAAACATTCACGAGACATCCAGGACAAGGTAAGCAGGCACCAGATGCTGAACCCTGGAATTAGCAGAAAGCTCTTAGCTGAAGATGTAAATTGTGAAGTGAGTGTTGTATGTAGAATGTCTAAATCCACAAGATAACATGAAACTGTCAGTGCAAAAAAGAGAGAGAAAGAGGCATTGGTGATGGTTAATCTTGGTTGTTGACTTGATGGGGCTTAGAATCGCCATGGAAACACATCTCTAGATAATATCTAGTCAGTGGGGGATTATGTGGATTAGTTTAATTGAGGCAGGAGACCCATTCTGAATGTAAGTGGTTCTATTCCATGAGTTGGTGTTCAGGATTAAATAAAAAGGAGTAGTAAAGAACATCATTGCTCTCTCCTTCTAACTGTGTACATGTGACCAGCCACCCTGTTCCGGTTCCCTGCCTTGCTAGGCAGGATAGACTACTCTCTAGAGCCATTAAGACTCTTCCTTCCTACAGTTATCTTGTTGATTATTTTGATGCAGCAATGGATAAGCAGTTAATGTAGTAACGAAGGTCCCAATCCCTGGTACATCACAATTTTAGGAGTTCAGAAATCAGGGAAGTCTGGAAAGGAAAAAACAGATAATAAAACCTAGGATGTCACCGGAAGCCAGAAGAATGCACTTCCCTAGAACCCCAGGGAACAGTATACTTACAACAGGGGCAGTGAGGAGTTCGTAGACGTTGCTGATGGATCAAAGGAGATGTGGGCAGAGGGCTGCATTTAACATGCCTGGGAGATGGGACTGGGAGGGCAGTAGTGGGGAAAGCTGGGTTGGAATAGATTTCTGCAATACCAATGGCTCCAGCAAGGTCAGAACCCACACAGGATGAAACGAAGGGAGCTGAAGCTGTTTTACAAAGCCGCTACGCTGTGGATGGGGAGGATCCTCTGGCAACAGCATTAGTAAGAATAATAACTATTATTAATTGTAGCCGTACTGATGACAATAATTATAACATTAGCTAAATTTGCCAGAGAACCATCTACATGCCAAGGACTTTATTAAAATGAGCTCTTTGGTCTTGAGAACTATTGAGTAATGTAGGCGTTTCAGGTCTTATGTTTTTGGAAGTCAAAATGATGGTTAAGAGATATTAACTTTAGAGAGATCACATACTTATGAATAATGGAACTGGAATTTGAACCAAACAGATTAGGTACAATAACCTATGCTCAATCTGCACCGTCCTTGCATCTGCCCTGGGGAACTTTGGATGACTGCGGTGAACTTCAGAGGCCTTCTTGGGAGATAAAGGTGTTGGAGGTTTGGGGTGTCAGGGATTCTCTGGGATGAAGTAGTTGGCAAGTTCCTGACAGCTCTCTTTCCTAACTTTGTGAAAGTTAGTGTTATATGAAATCATAGGACGGTTGGGATATCTAATCCCCTGAGAAAGTGAGTTCCTTTTTTGAAGATTTCAGGTCAGCTGCACTTTGGAGCTCCGAGTCTCACAGGTGTAGCCTTGAAGCCTTCGCCTGAATGGGTGGAAAGAAGATGGGGGCTGTTTAATTTCATTCTTGGAGCATCCTAGATGAACTCATTTCCAGATTGACACACACACCCTTTTCTGAACATGATTAAAAAAAACTCAGAGACAGATATTGGGGTTCAACCTGAAGACCAGAAAGCAAAGCAGCCACCTCAACCTGAAAATAGTGATCCTGCCTGCTGGAAACCTCAGAATGAGACTGAGACTGAGAGCTGTCTCCTCCTGTTTTATCTTCCTCTCTGGTTTGGGGATTAAAGGCGTGCACCGCTACTTCCTGGTTTCTATGGCAAGCCAGTGTGGCTACTGATATTAAAGGTGTATGCCGTTGCTGCCTAACAGTAAGGCTGGCCAGTGTGGCTGTTTTACTTTTCTGACATTCAGGCAAGCTTTATTTATTAAAATACAAATGAAATGCCATTATGCTTTTCTATTCATTTGGCTTCAGACACTATTAGATTTACCTGGCTGCTTAATTATACCCCATAAAGCCAGTATTTCAAGTATTCATATTCATCAGAGGCTTATATGGTCTAAAGTTGAATAGCATTACAGAATTTATTTCTCTTTCTTAAGGGATGACATATTCTAGGCAAATGGTCTATCAACTGAGCTACAGCATTTTGTAATGAGTGGAAATTTTCCACACTCAGAGTCCATTTGGCATGGTCTATAGATGCTTTTTCTTTTTTCACTTGCAGCACTGGGCTGTTGACATTTGCTGGGTTGAGGGTAGCAATCATGTTAAATATTCTATAGTATAAAGATTATTCCTCACCAAAGACTTGTCTGAGCCAAAATATCAACAATACTGAGATTGAAAAACTTTTTTGTAAAGCATCATTAGAGGACGTTACATCTAGAAGCTTCCATGACCATGAAGCACCTCAGCTGGGACATTGCATCCTAAAGACTTCAACAAATGGACAATCTTTGTCCCACCACTAGCCCTATTCTTTACTTTGCAACTTTATTGCCAATGATGTTGCTGATGCAATATGATACCAATGCATTCTGATTCCTACATGGTCAGGTACCAGACAGATAGTTGAGTAGGTGAAATATTGCAATGGCCGCGATTGCCCCTTAAGTCACTTGGCTAGGGGAATGTTCTTTTTTGCTAGAAATGGACTCTGCTCTCTAAGGTCACCAGATACAGTGAGCATGTGCTCCATCCACTTCTTTTTGTTTTCTGGGATGAGGTTCGTGTCTTGCTTCTTGAAGTCTTTGTTCTATAAAGGCAATCTATAATCCTAGTCTGGCCTCCTGGGTGGTAGCAGCTCCACTGGAATGATGGGTGTGTCTTTCTTTGGACATATGTAAAAAACTAGATCACAGTGGCTGGTTTTCCCAGCCGCAGTGTTTATTAGACTGAAACAATCTCTGTCTTTAAAAATCTTATGATTTTTAAACTTAATTTTTTAACGTATATGTGAGTGTTTTGCTGGCCTGTGTGTATGTGTGCCATGTGCGTACGTATCCGAGGCAACCAGAGGAGGACATTAGATCTCCCTGGAACTGGAATTGCAGGTGGTTATCAGCTCCCATGCAGGTACTGGGAACTGAACCTGGGTCCTTGCAAGAGCAACCAGGCCTCTTAATAGCTGAGCCATATTTTCAGCCCCAAATTGAATAATTTTTTATATTAAACCTCTCTTAAAGCAGTTATAAGTAATTCAAAATTAGTGTGCAGTGTTCTTCTTGGTTAGAAAGCATTTTTTTTAAAAGGGAAGAAAGAAGCTGAACTGGTTCTTAGTGACAGTGTTGATTGGACGGCCCAGGTGTTGGGTAAAGGTTCATTTGAATGCTGAGCATGCCTTCAGAACACAAGTAGATGACTAGCGTATTTGAACCCTGACACATGGAATCATTGCTTTTTAAATTGTTGAATTTCTTGTAGAAACCATTCTGTCCTAAAAGGATGATATTTTGAAAACTTGGGTGTCTGAGTAGATGATCTGGACAGTCCACCCTCCAGCATGGGTCCATTTCTGTTAGCACATCTTGTGATTTTATGCATTATCTTCCTGTGTTTCAGGTAACAACTTTCTTCTGTGGGCTTCACCTTGATCTACAGATACCCTGTCAGAAGCAATCCCTGGATACGGATTTCCCACCTCTGTTACTGAAGGGTTCTGGTTATTTTGAGTTGGCTCTTTTATGTCAGGTTAGTTACAGTTTCTCTTTCTCTCTAGTAATATTTAATCACTGTTGGAAACGGCTACCCATTGTCTTAGTTACTGTGCTATTGCTGTGAAGAGACGCCATGACCAAAACAACTTATAAAAGAAAGAATTTGATTGGGGCTTGCTTACTGTTTCAGAGGGTGAGTTGTTGGCCATCATAGCATGGAGCGTGGCATCAGGCAGGCAGGCAGGCATGATGCTGAAGCAATAGCTGAGAGCTTACATATTATCTACAATTTGGAGGCAGAGAGAGGGTGCTAACTGGAATGACATGGGTTTTTGAAATCTCAAAACCAACCGCTAGTGACACACCTCTTCCAACAAGACCACAGTGCCTAATCCTTCCTACACAGTCTCGCAAACTGAGGACCATATGTGCCTTTGAGGGTGATCCGCATTCAGACCACCATCCTTGTGGTCCAATCTAGATGGGAAAGATCTTGGTTCTGTTACATCTCAGCTTCGCCGCTAACTCATTGTTGAGAAAGCTCACTCACCCTGTGCCAGAAGTTGTTCATCCAGACAAGAATGCCAGCTGAGCTCCAGGGTCTCTGATATGGGCAGAAAGTGCTGTGAAATAGATGGAAACTGTGGCAAGGGCACCAGAAAGCTAGAGACCAAAAGTTATGTTCCAAGGAAAAGAAAATTCAAACTTAAAATTTCATTCAGCTGAGCAGAAGGGAAAGACAGAAAAGCAACTCTCCAAGTGTCTCTATGCCTGGTGTATGCTACATCCACACATTTGCTCCTTGTTTAATCTTTGTCCTGATAGGGGACAGATGGGGGCACCTTTATATTCTAAAATAACATATGGAGATGTCATGTTGTAAGAAGGAAACTGCACATACAGTGTAAATAGTGCAGTACATACATGCTGGGAAGAGTGTCTTTGTTCGATTTAGATATAATCCAAATGGCCACACTGGAGGAATGTGAGGCTAGCAGCTCTGGTGTACGTGAAACCGCCTTTACACAGAAAAAGATGGCAATGAGGAAAAGGTGTAGGGGGAGACAAGGGGAGACACACTAGCACCACGGACCTCACAGACAAGACTGACCACCTGGCCAAAGGGACAAGCTAAACTTTGGAATAATTATGTTCTTGGTGACAAACAGCTGCTCCTGTATTCTGGTTATGGTCCTGCTGGGCAGACAGTGGCTTGCTCCTTTGTTAACAAATATATTATCTTTCCAGCCACTTACAGCATTGCCTAGATGCCAAAGATGAGTTGGATTCATTAGATTCTAGGAGACAGAGATGGAGAGAAAAGTAGAAAGAAGGAGAAGGGAGAAAAAGGGAGGGAAGGAGAGAGAGAGAGAAAGAGAGAGAGAGAGAGAGAGAGAGAGAGAGAGAGAGAGAGAGAGAGGAGAAGTAGAGACAGGGGCTCGAGATGACATAATGCAACAATACGACATAATGGCACTTTGGAGTTATCAGGACCTGGGCATCCCTACACAGAGTCAAACAGGAGGAACAGAGAGAGGGTGAAGTGAGCACACAGCCCATGAGAGCTTGGGAGATGACACATCTGATCTCTATGGTTGTGGAGATCCTGTTAATTTTGCAGCTCCAGGTCAAGTATCCTTACTATATCCCCACCACACATGCACTTATTCTTTGGGAGATCTAAATTAATATCATTGTACTGTAAATGAATGGATACTTACTCCCCCAGCAAGCTTCTGCTAAGGGCTGCCTGAAAGTCAGGTACTGTGTCTACAGATACGGATGCCATCAGAGTTATTTGGCTGAGATTTGCCTAGGGGCTTCTATTTGCACATTTTCTCACCCCTTAGTCTGTGAAAATGAGTGGCAGAGGCATTGCTGACCCTCCAGAGCTCCACACTGTAACTAGGACCAACCCATGAGCTATTGATGCCTGATCAATCCTCCTTCTTTCCAGTGCTCATTGTCGAACCTGCCTATTGTGAGGGAGCATTCGGATCTCCTTCTAGAGTATGTTTTCAACACTTACACTGGTGGGCAAGACCTCTGAAGAGGGCAGCCTGCAGTGGGAGGTTGTGTCTGCAAGGGACTGACATGTAAGGGGTCACAAACTTGAACCCAGGTTCCTGGGTGTCTCTTTAGCGGTGAATACCGCTCATCATTAGAGACCCAAAATGGTAGGAAAGAAATCTGGCAGGTGGGACGTTTCTCCTGGAGCACCTAATAACTAAGGTGGTAGGACAAGAACATGCCACAGGTGACTTGATTGACGGCTAGGTCCAGTCATTCATTCTCTTGTTTATCACGCATACATAAAGTACCTGTCCTGTGTCTGGAACACAGCCTAGAATTCTCTTCTGCTTCTGTGAAATTCTTCAGCATCCATTTACAAAAAATACACATGTGTGCTGTGGCCAGATGTGAGGCCAAGAGAGCGATCAGGAAGACTTAATTTCCAAGCTGTGCTGGTGGCTGGGAAAGGACCAGGACAGTTAGATTCACTTGCTTTTCCCAGTGGCTAGCTGCGAAGTGTGATCTGAGCTCTTGCAGAGGCAGCATGAGCCTGTGAGTCAAGTTCACGTGTCAGAAGTTCCCTGTCGAAAAGACAAGTAAGCCAGAGCAGGACACTAAACCCTTGACTTGGCCAGTGACTGTTTAATAGTTAGGAATAATAAAAGCTATAATATTTATTTCTTGATTGTGTGGAGGAGCATATATGCTATCTGGGAAGTGTGTGGAGGTCAGAAGACAGCATTCTAGAATCCATTTTATCCTTTAACCATGTGGGTCCTGGTGGAAAGAGGGGAGAATTGAACCCAGGTCACTAGACTTGGCAGCAAGCACCTTGACCTGCTAATCTATCTCACTGCCTCAAATTCAGAAAATTTAAAGACATCCAAAGAATAACTTTATATTTACTATAACCTCATTTCTAAGCACATCTCTGTAAATAAAATAAGATTTTACTTACAATAAATATTTATCAAATGGTATTTATATTTTTGCTACATATACATAGATTTCTCATTAATAAATTTTATTATTTATTTATTTATTTATTTATTTTCTTGAGACAGCCCAGACTGGCCTAAAACTTTCTACATACCTAAGGCTGGCCTTGAACTCTTGATCTCGCCGTCTCCACTTACCAAGTGTTGAAATTATAGTCATATGCTCCCATGCTGACCTTAACATTGTATCTTGAGACCTTGTCTGTATTGCCAAATATTTTTTACAGTATAATTACAATGTTCTGCATATTGCATTTAACTGTTTAACTGGTATAACATGTATTTCTATCGATTTTTTATTCACTGTATATAGTAGTTCTGTGAATGCTGTCTGATTTTTGATTATTCATATAGATTCTTAGAAGAACTACAGGGGTTCATAAGTTTTGACCTTTTGAAGCTTTTGATCTATACTATCTGTGCTACAAAAGTTCCTCTTTTATTTTTCAAGGTCAAGTACCAAAGTGCACTTCCTCAGCATTGTGTTTTGGCAGCTGGCAAAGGGTACTATCTCCAATGCTGTGTTAGCTAAGGACTTTCCCACTGTTGAATTAGTTATTGGGTCATCCTCAGGAGCCTGGGAAGAGCCTGTTCCTAAAGGTGAATGTTTATTACCCTGCTTTGAGTCCTTTGCCAAGAAAGATAGAGAAGAGGCAGCTGTCCAGAAAGTCATCAATGCCGTCTGTGTCTCTGATTTTACTTCATCTTACTGCTGAGAGATGTTCTGAATGGTTTGTGCTCCCCATTTACCCCAGCACTCTCAGAAAACTTGTCCTGATGATGTACTGATTTCTTCCTTATCCTTCTGGTTAATAAAGAAAATGTTCTTGAAGATATGATATGATTTGAAGCTGTTGAGTAGAACTCAAGATATTCAAGGTTATTGCAAATTCCTTACCTGCTATACATTTTGATTTAGACTAAAATTGGTGTAGGGGTCAACTTCCATCTTCTAATTCCTCAAGATGTATAGGGTCAAAGCCAGGAGTATCATGAGATATTTCTCAAAATCTGTCACACATGCCTTTTATTTCTGAATCCAGCAAGTGTTTTTAGACATAGAAGTGCATGCTATAAAGTGGACAGAGATTCCCAGTTTGTTGAAGTTGGGCAGACACCTGTCTTGTGTCTAGGTTGCACTTACACAGACAGGTCTGTCTGCATTGAGGACAAGAAGGATGGTTAACCAAGATGGCACTGCAACTGGGGTTATCTGCTTATCGGAATGAGTCAACACTTTATAGAATGGAAACACTTTCAGAAGCTGGAAGGAGATGTAGTTGAGGTGTAGAACACTGTAGCTAGATAATAAGGCACAAACCACTATATAGTATGATAACACTGGCTGCGATGGGGGGTAGATTTTATCGGAAAATGATGGTAATGCCTTAACAGATGAGTCCAGCACAATGTGAAAGTAGATGGCTGTTGACTGAGATATCTGACCCATCCAGTCCTGCAGCCGTTCAGTCTCAAAGAAAACACACAGAGATCTACATTGATCATAAACTGGTTGGCCTATTAGTTCAGGCTTCTTGTTAACTCTTATAACTTATATTAGCCCATAATTCTTGTCTGTGTTAGCCATGTGGCTTGGTTCCTTTATCAGTGAGGCATTCTCATTTTGCTTCCGCTGTATCTGGGCGATGACTGTAGACTGAGTCTTTCCTCTTCCCAGAATTCTCCTTTTCTCATTGCCCTGCCTCTACTTCCTGCCTGGTCACCCCATTTATACTTCCTGCCTAGCTACTGGTCAATCAGCATTTTATTAAAATACAAGTAATGAATCTTTATAGGGTACAAGACCATTGTCCCACAGCACTTGCCCACCCCCAATATTTCAGAACAAAAACTCTGAATCTAATCTTCTTTGTTTAGCTTTTTTCCTGGCCATTATCCATAACAACTTGTAACCAATAATCTAAACAAAGACAAATACCCATAATCCATTTTTTTTGGGAATGTGGACATAGTTTTCCAGGCTACTTCCTGATAATCTTATGGGGACCTAAAGAAGATTTAGAATTATGATTAAGTCCTGACTGGAGTATTCTGTGAGGCTTGATCATCTTGGCCAGTAGTCTTGAAACTGTTCTGGATGTAGAACTCAGACATCTGGGCCATCTGCTCCTATTGGAGATTTCTCAGGGAGTCTTCCTTGATCAAACCTGATTTTTCTTAGCCCAGAATGAATCCGCAATCTCTCATTTCCTGTGGAAACAAAAGCAAAAATCTCTTCTACAAAGTAACACACCTTTTGACTTTAATTTTGAAGTCAAAGCATTTTCAAAATATATATGTTGGATTAATCCAGCAGCATTTATAATCAAATGTCTTTTAGCAGCATTTGCTCCTTCCTCAACAGTCATACAATTCAAAGGCAGTACAATAATTTACAGTATCCAGATTCTCTGTGAATTTTTCATCTTTACATGGCTTTATTTTAAACTCCATTTCTTTTATTTTTAGTTTTAGTTTTTGGCTTTTGGAGACTAGGTTTCTCTGTGTATCTTTGGCTGTTCTGGCACTCACTCTGTACACTAGGTTGTCTTTGAACTCACAGAGTTCCACCTGTCTCTGCCTCCCAAGTGTTGGGATTAGTGGTATGTGCTACCATACCCAACTTCTCTCTGTCTCTCTCTCTCTTTATTTTAAGGACTTCATCCTTTTTCTTTTCTCTCCCAGGCCTACATATAATTTAAACACACTAAACTGTTTAGAGGTTTTGTCATCTGAAACTATCTTTACTGTAAATCTCTTTTTTTCTGACCACATGAGTCTTTAATTTGCTAAGTGATATGGTTAGGAATAAAGCCGTGGCTTTGACGACTGGATCCACCCCATTCCTTAGCTTTCTGAAAGTCTAGCCTCATGGAGGAGGTACTGACTGGAGCCATGTTTATTGCCACAACTCCATGGAGTTTCAAGGTCCCTGCCACTACCAAAATCATGCAGTCAGCTATTCATAAACACAATTTAAGTATTTTGTGGGAGGGCCTTATAAAAGGCTGCAAAGTTTTTTCAGCTAAAGCTGAGTCAGGAAGCTTCTCTTAAATGACACGTGCTTGCCTCTACTAATCAGAGGACACCTGAGAATATGCTGCTACCAAGAAGCTGCGCTTAACTCTGTTCTTTTGATTCGAGAATTGCTTCCCAAACTCTCTCAGGTTTTCAGTGGATTTAGTTGCCCCATGTTGGGTGCCATTTAGTGACTGGGATTTCTGCCTCACCCAGTCCTGTAGCCGTTCAGTCCCAAAGAAAAAACATAGTGGTCTACATTAATCATAAACTAGTTGGCTTATTAGCTCAGGCTTCTTGTTAACTCTTATAACTTATATTAGCCCATAATTCTTGTCTGTGTTAGCCATGTGGCTTGGTACCTTTATCAGTGAGGTGTTCTCATCTTGCTTCCTCTACATCTGGGTGACAACTGCAGACTGAGTCTTTCCTCTTCCCAGAATTCTCCTTTTCTCATCGCCCTGCCTCTACTTCCTGCCTGGTCACCCCACCTATACTTCCTGCCTAGCTACTGGTCAATCAGCATTTTATTAAAATACAAGTAATGAATCTTTATAGGGTATAAGACCATTGTCCCACAGCAGGCAGCTGGAGTGAACTGGCAGTAACAGTCATTATTTCGGGGGACGCTTTGAGATGGTTGAAGACAGCCAAACACAAATATAGGAACTGGGATGCTAGTTACCACCCAAAAGACAATGTTGAATAATGGAGTATTGGGGCTGAGGATAACCTCCTGGCTCAGATCTGACTCAGTTCTTGGATGAGCTGGTTACTGAGGGGTCAGAAAAGGCCCTGCTCTGGGATGGAGTTATTGTGCTTGGATTAGGAGCTGGGCAGGCCTGACTGCAGACTCTTAAGATAACACCAATAAAACAATTCCTGCTTTGTCCTTCCTTGTTGGGGATCACCATGGGATCTTTTGAGTGTGCACACTGCTTATTTTAACCTATTTCTCCTATCTTCCCTTTTTGCATGTATCCTCTAAAAGCAATCAATCCCTCATTGAGGACAGGAGGGGTCAAAGCCTGGAATGCATAGCAGTCCTCCTGCTGCAGCCTCCTGAATTCTGGGCTTACAGATATGAGCCACTATGGCCAGCTAGACCACTTACCTTTTCCAAAGCAGTTGTACATGGTAGAGTAGTACCCTGCCACACACAGTTTTACCCTGTCCATAATAGAAAAGCTCTGTGCAAACAGAATTTGAAAAATAAAAGAAAAGGGTTTGAATTTAAGGGAAGCATCATTGTTGTTTTCTGTCTATTCTGTCTCAACACTCTGCTCCTCAGAGATCCTGCGGTGTTGAGTAGTGGGCAGAGTACAGACCAGGACGCTGCCAAAACCAGAGCCTGAATTCAAGCTGAAGCCCATGTGAACAGAAAAGCTCTCCCTTCTCATTTGTAAGCCAGCATTGACTTTGTCAGCTTTCAGGATTGTTTGGTGTTTTCCGGACCAGGAAGTGGCTATGTTCTGTTGAGTGAAAATGCCACACAGACAAAAATTGCAGCTGCTGAGTATAAGGACAATTTAAATAGTTGATCCTCCACCTCCACCACCAACTTTGTCCATAATTGGTACTCGAGCAAAGAGATGTTCCGAGGAGCCCAAGTTCCCAGAACTAAGCCAATAAAAGGACCATATAAGGGGTCTTATGAGTCAGGGATAGGGAGGAGCTGGCCTATAATCAATCCAGTTTCTTAATTAGGGCAATATTCATGGAAAGGAGAGAGCGGAAAGAGGGAGAGTGTGATTTTTGTATAGCGTCTCCTTTCTTGTCTCAGAATGGCTACCCCAATCCTTTGATCTGTCCAGCTCACCTTGGAGACTCTTGCTGTCTTTACTCTTATTTCATGCTATGTGTTGAGAGGCAATATTTAGGTCTACCAAATGCAATCAACCATTCAACACATCACTACTTGCCTGTCTTCACCACCCGGGTGAGCTCTCTTGTACTCCTGAGGTTGTCGCAGTCTTCATCCACACCACTGCGCATCCTGCTGCACCTGACTGCTGCAGCCGAGGCTTTGATGAATGGGCTCACCCTCATGTGCTATTCTGCTTTGTTGGATGTGTTTTATAACAGGTGTCCTTGTTATTAAAAAATTGGTGTGAGAGGGAAAAATGTTTCTCCATGGAAAGAATGCCACATGGTTTTCATTTTTATGTGTTCTGAAATCTTTGTGAAAAGGTGTATGCAGGATGACTATTTCCATTTCATAATTCCACAGTGTCCCTTAAAGAAACAGGAATAACGGGCAGGAAGGAAGTTAAAGGATTAAGTGGGACAGTGGTGGTATGAGGTTATTTCCTTTTTATCCATTTAGAGACTATGCGATTTGGGGACCATTGTTTGAGCCTCATTTGTCTTATGTAAAAAATTGAAATAAATACACATGCGTGTTTGAGAGGGAAACATGTGGTTAGCTAGCTATAAAGTATGGACATATTTTCTTGCTGTCTCAAATAAGAAAGGGCTATGATAGTTTGCTGTCTTCTGCATTGTCTTTCCTCTCTCCTCTCACCCTTGATCAGAAGCTCAATAAACATTTAATGTGGGAGGTTAGGCTTTAGCAGGCTCTTGGCAGACCATCTGCTAGAAGATTTCTAAGATTTATTCAAAATACAACAAAAATGCAAGAGACCAAGGCACACAGATGTACAAATCAGCACACATGCACACACACACATGTACACACATGCACGTGTGTGTGCATGCTCACAGACACCTGGGTTTGGACAGACATTATACATGCACACACAGACTCATCTCTTCTCTGAACATCAGCTGTGATTTCTTCAAGTTGTGTGATGAAAAAAGTTTGATTTTTCCCATGGCTAATTTTAACTCCACCTGGGAAATGGAGCTGGTGCCACTAGAGCCGGCGCCTCCAGGCTGACTCAGGAATTCATGGCAGAAACAGGACACCCCCGCAGAGACGGTAGCTTTGTCATAGAAATCAGGACTAGGACTCCAAGGAGAGGGCCTTTGACATCTTCCAGTGCTGGATTATATGGGGCCAACCCCTCAGCGCTCTTCCCACCAATGTGGTTTTCTATATTATCTTATGGGATGGTGGAGAAGACAGTAATCCCTATATGTGTCCTTGGGATGTTCTGTCATCCTAACGGGGCAAGAGCCAGCCTGCAGGGCAACTCAACAGGCTCTTAATTGTCCAGAAAATTGTTGCCCAATTACTGAGTGTAAAGATCCTATCTGAGATATTTACTGCTTAGTCTAGAAATGGTTAGTATGGTTCAAGTCCAATGTGTATGAGTATGTAGGCTGGGCTCCAAAATCCTTTCAACTCAAACAGAAGAGTTACTTTATTTTTTAAGGCATGTATGAGTGTATGTGAGTGCAGTGCCCGCAGAGGCCAGAAGAGGGCATCAAAGCCCCTGGAGATGAAGTTCCAGCAAGTTGTGCACTGCTGCCCAACATGAGTGTTCAGCACTGAACCCTGGTCCTGAGCAAGAGCAGGACAAGTTCTTAACCTCTTAGCCATCTTTTTAGCCTTTCAGTTTCCACCAGGCAAATTTTAGGTATTGATGTTCAGATAGGAGTTGAGAACAGGAATCAGAAAAGTTGGTTGCTGAATTACAGTTGCTCCTCATTTCAATTTCCAGACTCTTGGTAAAATGGAACCACACAGAGTCAGATTCAAATCCCACAAACGATTTTCAGATCATGAACAGCATGGCCTGCAGTTGTACCTTCATCTATAGGTCAAACCCTATTCATTGCAATCCCTGGGGTTCTTATAGAACAAGGGGAGAGAAGCACTCACAGTTTCCTGGGCTGGAGTGGGTGCTGGTGACTGTCCTCCCCTTTGCCTGTCACTACTCCAGGCTCCCTTTGTTGGCTTTCCTTTGGATGACCCCTTCCTCACACAGCTGTTCCTTTTCAGGTCTAAACTGTTCAGGACTCTTTCAGTTATTTGTTCAGCTGTCTTTATACTAATCGATGTTATAGTAACAGCTAATGGCACACATTTCACGAACTCATTTCAAAGAATAAATGATATCTTACAGTTAAAATAGCATGGGGGCTTGGTCAATAGTACGTGAATATACGTTAGCAAAAATATATAACTTTCCTAATGAAAAGGGGGAAAAAAGGAAGGACAGCTATATCTTGAGCCTCATATTACTCCATCTGTAATTGTCCCTGAGGGCACAGCTCAGGGCACAACTGTCCACTCCAGTAGTCGTCAGCCCCTTCCCAAACACTGTAGAAAATTCTCCAGCCAACTGCAACCTTGACTGTATCCTGACCCAAATTGTTAATTGAGTTTGTAGAGACCATTTCCCCAAGACAGTGTAGTGTTTCTGGAAGTTTCTTCCTTGTTCTATTCTCTTGTACCCAGGGAATGGAGCTGAGGAGAGGGCTGGTAACAGTAAAGTGGGTGAGCCTAGAAATTCTCCCTTTGACCAAGGAGCGGGCATGACTTCACTGTAGTCTTTTCTGGATTGAGCTTCAGATAACAACAGAAGCCAAGTACACATCCCCCAACACACCCACGGCCGTGTAGGACAGCATACGGCTGCAAATTACAACTCAAGGTGCCAGTTCCTCAGTTCCCGCTCTCTTTACTTACTGATAACACCACAACTCTGGATTTTTCATCTCAAGGGAACACAAAAATAATAATGCCAATCAAAGGGTAGAAAAGTCTAGATCTAAAAATACATTTGTGGCATATGAAGCATGCAGATCTTTTCATATGTATATAGAATGGGCCATTTAGCAAGAGAATATTATTTGTAAATGCTTTCTTTGTGTCCGTTCCTTAAATTCAGTATGTAGAGAATAGATGCGTATCATATGAACAGTGAAAACTTTCCTTCTATTTCTTTATGTGTACAATGGAACTAAAAATGCCATTCGAAACAGCAGGAGAAATGAATGCAGTGCTTTGTAGGCTAAGGGATGTTTTGTTTTCCATCAAGGTAGGTAGAACATTACAAATCTGTCTCAATGGCTTCTTGGAGGGTTGGCATCGAACTTGTTTACTCCTAGGGCATCATTCTGAAGGAGCGAACACCAGTCAGGGACAGCAGTGTTGTTCTGCATGTTAAAGCAAAATCACGGCAGGGGATTTTTAATTTCTGAGGGCTGTCCGGGAAGAGGTTCCATAGGTGAGAGGTGAGGGAACTAGAGGACAGACAGATTGAGGGGAAGCTGTAGAGAACTGGGGGCCTAAGTTGGAAGGAAGCTTATGCCAAAGAGAAGCAGCATAGGTAGCTCCAGGAGCATCATAGCCCCTTGAGAAGAAAGGATGCATCTGTACCACAAATGCCAATTTTTGATTTTCAGATAAATGGCGATTGTCTCCATTCTATTGCTTCAGACCTCAAGTGGTGCTTGTTTACATCAGAGGCAGAGTTCATGGTACTTTGCGTGGTAGTGTGTAGTATGAGGGAGGGCTGGTTGGTTTCTGTCCTCCCACCAGGTCCCCTTCTTTGTAGCATGAAGGCCTGCTAATTGGGGTTTCTGTCCTGCCCGGTCCCCCAGCCATTTAGTCCCAGAGAAAAATCACACGGAGAGTCTATGTTAAGTTATAAACTGATTGGCTCATTAGCTCAGGCTTCTTATTAGCTCTTGTAACTTATATAGCCCATTATTCTTATCTATGTCAGCCACATGGCTCACTACCTTTCTCAGCGGGGTAGGTCACATCCTGCTTCTTCGGTGGTCCAGGCAGGTCTGCCGAGAGAGCTTCCTGTTTCCCAGAATTCTCATATTCTCCTTGCTCTGCCTCTACTTCCTGTCTGGTTGGCTAATGGCCAATCAGCGTTTATTTAAATCATGATTGACAGAATACAGACAATTCTCCTGCACCAGTAGTGGGTAAGGTGTTTCTCCTAGGAGTGCATGATATATAAGAAGAGTTAGAGAAGGCAGAAACACAAAGGGCACATTGGAGATTAGGCCAAAGAAGGACCTGAAGACAAGATGACCAAGGCGTAGTTTCAACTCTATGGCTAGCCTAAGAATCATTTCTAAGGTCAGCAAGGAAGAGGGACAGGACACATGTGGACTTACGCAAACTGTTGAGTCCAGGCTCTTATGGTTCTGCTTGACAATTAAATATGAGATAATTCCTAGAAGGGTGGGAGACGTGGGTGCTCCAGAGACAGCTGTTATGTGTTTCATGGGGTGGAGAACACTTGCGTGAGATAATCCATCAGTGCTGGTGCCTTATGCAATCTCACTTCACCACTGGCAGAACTGTTTTGTCTAAGTCATCAGGCTGAAAGGGGATCCCACAGCCTTGATATGTGATTCTGACATTTGCAGAAATAGAAGAATATGGCATCTCTTCTTAACAATGATAACAACACCCTGACATACTTATAACAAAGGACAGCCTAACAAGAAAATAGCATAACAAATATATGCTCCAGACAAGGAAGTTTAGTATGATATAAAAGAGTTCAGAAAGGAAGAGCTAGTATCCAGATGAAAGTCATCTGGTATCATCCCTAGGCTCATAAAATGGCCATCTGTGCAGGAATGCGATGAGACAGGAGGGGGTGCAGGCTAATGCTAATAGACTAACGGGACCCAGCACAGCCTGCCTGCTGAATCTCTAGCCTTTGGTGCAGTTCTTCCTTCTAGGTGTGCAGCATAACCCTGCCCCGCCCAGGAGTTTGCTTTGGAAAAGAGAGAGCCTAATCACTGTGATGTGCTTCGGGGAAGAGACACTCCAGTTTCTGATGTATTTCTTGGGAGGAAGAGGAATGTGAGACGGGAGGGCTGGAGGTCAGACTAGCTTCGGAACCTATTCAGTTCAAGAGCTCAGCATGCAGAGATGATGTACCCTTAGGTGTCATGTTCTGAGTCCCAACACGGGAAGCTTCCTGATGCTGTCACATTAGCAGCAATCTATGTAGATTCAGGTTAGGGGGAAACTTATTGAGCGGGTAAAAAGGCAGCTTTTATAAAAATGTAGTCGGAGACTGCTTGTTCGTTTCCCAGCTGCCCACACCCAAAATAACCACACAGAAACTATATTAATTACAACACTTCTTGGCCAATAGCTTAGACTTCTTATGAACTAACTCTTACATCTTAAATTAACCCATTTCTATTATTCTATGTATTGCCATGAGGCTCGTGGTTTACCAGTAAGGTTCCAGCAGCTACATGACGTCTCCCTGACTCTGCCTTATTTTTTCCTCTATCTCTGCTTGGAATTCCTACCTTACTCTATTCTGCACTGCCATAAGCCCAAAGCAGTTTCTTTATTAACCAATGGTAATAAAACATTCACAGCATACAGAGGGGAATCCCACATTATAAAAGACCAGTTATATCGCACTGTTTATCCTGTGTTGCAGACTTCTTTGCATGACTTCTGTACAGACTATATTTTCCTTCCTCCTTTTCTGTTCTTCAAGTGGGAACCTGCTCGGAGTGGGGAGTAGACACTCAGTAAAAGACTACTTTGCTGCATGAATAAAACTCATAACCTCACCGAGCACAGATGTGTGTCTCTCTGCAAAGCTCAGGTCAAGGCTGTGGGTGCTACACGTCCTCAGAATGCCCTTTGTTGACTGGCCAGATCTGTGAACTCAATGACTCAGTCTCTACTAAGGTGGCAGTTTTCAATCTTTTCAATGAGATGAGAGAGGGAGAGAGAGAGAATGATAGATCTGCCTGATAAGTTTTTGTAGTTTTTAAGGGAAATGAAGTATTATTTTGTGAGAAGCTTGGAAAGTGATTTTTTTCCAGAAGAAAATAGACTCTGGCCTATTTCTGCAGTACCCATCATAGGCAGACTAACATTCTACACACACAGGCACACACATGTACAGATAACATTGCAACTGGATTTTTTTTTTCTAGATGAGGGTTGAGTGGCGGTGTAAGAGAGCCCTAATTTCTCTTCCCTAAAGCTGAAAAGACAAGATTTTATCTGGAGTCAATTATGAATGGCAACCTGAAGCCTGAGAAAAATGGCAAGGCTGTATTTGGACTTTTTTCAGTGTAGATCATGGTGATCAATTAACGATGCCTGCCATGAGTGTGCAGAGTGTGGCTTGCATACTACGACTTATCTAATGCTGTCCTGAGTCCTCTGTAGGCCTGACTGATAGGAAAGACACTCAGTAAAAGACTACTTTGCTGCATGAATAAAACTCATAACCACCCAAAGAACTTACTGCTACACTATTGCTCCACTTTCTCTCTTTCTGAAAAGGAGATTGTGCCCATGGCTATAATGTTTGAATTGTGTGTGTGTGTGTGTGTGTGTGTGTGTGTGTGTGTGTGTGCGTGCGTGCATGAACATGCTGCAACATGTGTGTGAAGGTCAAAGGATAAGCTTGAGTTTCGGTCTTCACCTTCCACCTTGTTTAAATCATGGACTTTTATTGTTCGCCACTGCATATACCAGGCTAGCTGGCCCTGGAGCTTCTTAGCCTCCCACCTCATCATAAGAGCACTGGGATAGCAAGCACATGCCAAAGCTTGGCTTTTGCGTGGGTTCTGGGGATTCGAACTGAGGTTGTCATATTTGCATGGTGAGTGCTTCATTCGCGGAGTCGTCTGCGCAGCTCTTTAGTGAACACTCTTGAGAAAGGCTGGTGCAGGTGCATTGACAATTGTGCTGGGACAGCAGACTGGTAGACTCGAACTCTGCTGAGCCAGCCCTTCCTCCAGCCAGCACCTCTAAAAAAAGCATGTCTCCCCTTCTAGGTCAGAGCTAGCCTTTTCCCAGAGTCCCGTGCACGTTAGTTCAGAGTACTTATCACAGTCTAATATACTTACCTGCTTTCCCAGCTGGGCCCTTCCCTAAACTTTTAGCTTTCTTAGAGAATCAAAGCAGTCATCAGGAAGGAATCCCCTGTGCTTAGCTATATGTACAATATGCATAGGCTGAATGCTTGTGGACCTTTAAATCCCCATGTCGGAATTCTAACCCCACAATGTAGTGGTCTTTGGTATTTGGGGGGGCAGGTCTTGAAAGTGAAGCCCTTGTGAGTGGGAGACCCCAGAGAACTCATTCATACCTTCCACTACGTGAAGGCATAGCCAGAAGCAACCACAGACAACAGAAATTGATCCCTGGTAAGCCTTGAAAACCGTGAGAAGTAAAGTATTCTTGTTTATCATCCACCCAGTGTAAGGTATTCAGTTGCCACAGTCCTAGCTGACTAGATACAGGAGGTTCTTAATGAAGGCTGAAGGAATGAAAATCTGTTCCTTGCCGTAAAGTTTCCAGGCCCTTCCCCCGGCTATCCATTCCTACTTCCCAAGAGCAATCTGGAGGCAGACCGTGGGAACGTGGGCAAACATCTTTCTATACACGACCGCATTACAAACCCTTTTGTTTTTAGAGAAACTCGCAGACAAGGGGACTCCTCTTTATTTCTTCTCCGGCTCTGTCTCCGGCTGTCTCTGAAAGTGTGATTGCATTCAACAGATAGGAAGCTAAGCTACACCTCAGCTATATCTGTATACCTGAGATCACAGAGCAGCTAAGGAACACAGCAGTAGAACTGGAACACAGCAGTAGAACGAGTGTTTTCCAGTTCTAATCCCAAAATGCATCTTGCCATTCTGACATAGAACAACTTGGTTAGTACGGAACGAGAAAAAAAAATGAGTGCGAAAAATGCTATACTAGGCTTAAGAAAAACTTACAATAGAAGCATTAAGTTCTTCCAGATACAGCTGTATGATCCTGCTGTACCTTCTTACATGTTCATCCATGGGAGGACACACCGATGAGTTTAAGATGCTGGTGACTATCCACAGGTGGTTGATGGATGATCTGGCCAACAAGATAGTGGGTGCTCCTGGCAGAAGATTATTTCTCTGCCACCGTACGAATTAGGCAGTATTTTGTAGAGGAATGAAACTCCAAAGACAGAGAATGTGTGCAAAGGGGATGACAATGATGATGTTATTGGTTTACACCACAAGAGCTAGGAAGTGCAGTGGCTGTCTACACGTTAGAGAGGCAGAGGTCCTGGTAGCTGCTCATCAACACGCTAGACTCAATGGATACTCCGGGAGTGTCTCTGGTATTGAGTCCACACTGGTAGTGGAGGAGAGCTGCAGCAGTCGCAGGAGTGGCAGTGATATACCACCCGTTAGATGGCCATGAGCTCAGACACATGTGTGCTGCTTTCTCCTCGACCCTATATCTTGACCATCAGTTGGAAGGTGCTTCCCACATGGAGGGTAGGTCTGTCCCCCTCAGTTGGCCCTCTCTGCGCATGCTCTTACAGACATGCCTAGAGGTACAACCCCTACATGATTCTAAATCCAGACAAGCCGACAGTTGGGATCAACCATTGGACCCTCTTTTCTAGGGAAAAGGAAGGCTACAGGATAATTCTTTAAAATCAGCAGAGTTGGAAGGTGTGCTGTTGTAGGAGGAGTGGGCCTGTTTTTCATCCTGGCCACCCTGCTAGCTTACACCTGAAATAATCACACAGAAACTGTATTCATTTAAATCACTGCCTGGCCCATTATCTCTAACTTCTTATTGGCTAATTCTTACATCTTGATTTAGCCCATTTTTAAAAATCTGTGTTTACCACGAGGTCGTGGCTTACTGGGAAAGATTCAGCATGTCTGACCTGGCAGCTCCATGGCTGCTCTCTCTTTACCCTTCTTCCCAGCATCCAGTTCTGTCTACTCTGCCTACCTAAGTGCTGCCCTATCAAAAGGCCAAGGCAGTTTCTTTATTCAACCAATGAAAGCAACACATAGAAGGACCTCCTACACCACTGTGCAGAATATTAAGAATTAGTGTTGGTATCTTAACGAGGGAGCCATACCTTATCTTGAGTTATAGCCCTGGGTGGGGGTCAAAATAGGAACTATTTCATGATTAGACCATGGGAAACAAAACTTTCACGATCATTCTTTCTGATCTAGCATTGATTAAATCATTGCAGATCCTTATAGAGTAATCCTAGCAGCCCATCCAGTCATTGCTCACACTCCCAGTCCTCAAGGCATTACAATCCAGCTGTCAGGTACTGCTGCCAGCTTCTCTCCACTCAGGCTGTGTGTAGTGACTTGCCATTGATGCTTTTGTTATCTTTCATTTCAGTGGTAGTTCCATCATCCACATTTCAATCACTAATGGGAGATGACCGTAAGGTCAAAGTGAAATTTGACAGTTAGTAATGGCTTTTTAATATACTTACTTTTTCTCATTTTCTGCTCCAGGGGCAACCTGAGGAGTACTCCATGACTTTGGGGGTGGGGTTCTTGATTTATCACCATGTTCAACAATGTAAGGTAGATGTCCTGAAAAACACACTCAAAGGAGAATTCAAACCAACTGGGAGAAAACAAATGTTGTACATGACCAGGATGTGGGATGTAGTGACTGGAAAGTCAAGACTTCAAAGTCATCCTTGTTACCTAGTGAGTCTGAGACTACCTGGGACATGTGAGATACTATATTAAAAGGGAAGGGATTGAGGAATCACTGTCTTAGGAAAGACTTTAAAAAGATAAAGGTATCTTTTATAAGACAGAGATATGATAAGCAGAGGGGATACATAATATCAAAGAATATGAAAATCTTAATATGGACTTAGTCACCAAATTTCCTAAGAAATTGAGAGAGCTAATTTCCAGATCTCTAAAGTCAGGCTTGAATTCAGGCAAGACCCATGTGAGACTTGTAACAGACCATGTGGAACTGGAAGGCTGCTTCTCTTCCAGGAAACATGTGTGCCCTTGGCTGATGACTCTGTAGAGTGGCTGGGGGGAAGGCGTTGATGCCAATTGATCAGTATCATGTGACTGACACCAAGGGAGGTCACCATGATGTTCCAAACACCATGAAATCTTGACTAAATAATCATGCCCATGAATTTATAGTTTATTGTTATGGCTATCAACAACCTTAATATCTTTAAAAGTGTCTCATGGGCTACTTCTAAGGAAAAATTTTTAAAAACCGGTAAAGTGTGTGTGTGTATCTGTGTGTTTAAATGTCCTCCAAATGTCCTAATACCTTAAATGTTTCATAGCAAAGATAACTGCTTAATTATACTTGCACAGCACCCCAGTTTGCCAAGATAGTCTTGGGTCAGAATTTCTTAAACCCAAACATCTGTAGATGATGGCTGGTCTAGATAGTTCTGTGCAGGTCAGATTTGTCAATTTAATACAAACTAGAGACTTGATTGAGAAGTTGCCTCATCTGATCACGCGTGGGCAAGTTTGCAGGGCATTCTCTTGATTAATAATGTGGGTGGGCCTAGCCCACTGTGAGTGCTGTTACCCATATACAGTTGGTCCTGGACTGTTAAAGAAAACAGGCTGAGGGAGCCATGGGGAGCAAGCCAGCAAGCGGTACTCCTTTGAGGCCTCTGCTTCAGTCCCTCCCTCCAGGCTCCTGTCTGAAGTCCCTTCCCAGGTTTTCTTCGATGATGGATCGTATGTGATAAGCTGAAACAAACCATTTCTTCCCCAAGTTCTCTTTTGGTCACTTATCTCAACAGCAGGGAAGGGAACTAGGACCACAAGTTCAGTCTTTAAAGTTTGCCGCGGGAAATCTGAAGCTAGTGTCTGTGGTTTGACTTGCTTCATTTCTCACTAAATATCTGGGGAGTTCTCTTATAGCCTCAGAATTCGGTAGCAACTATGATTCTAACCGTTTTCTCATTACTTTTTACTGGAACTTTCTGTATATTTTTAGGATATAGATTGCTTTACTTTATTTCAAGGAAGGTCTCTTCTATATATTTTAATATATTTTGTCCTATTATTGAATTTTTTATTTTGGTAATAATAACATGTCTTAGGCTTGCCATTTTCCTTTTTCTTTCCATCTATTATCTCCCCCCCCCCGATGTTGTTTTGAGGCTACTGGTCTTTTTCTGTCTATGTCCACTGTGATTACAAATTTTTATATATTTGTAATTGTTTTCAGCTGTGTCTATTATGCTCAGCATCCCACCACAGGTTGCTTTGGTTTGTGACTGATTTTCTTGTCTTTGCAATTCCGATTTTCATCTTATTCTCTCCCCTTATCATCCTGCATGCGGTCTTGTCTCTAAACCTGCAGAAGTATAACAGCAAAAAGTATTTATTACCTGAGGGTTTTCTTCTGTGTTAAGATTTTGAGCAGTCTGGGGGATACTTATGTATTTGACCTCTGCTTCTCCCCTTTCTCACTCTCACTTGGTTGTGGTTTATTCTTGTAATAACACACTGTTTCCTTCCAATTTCTTTTTGAGTAATATGGAGAGATGTAATCAGAATTCCCACTTGTTTTAATAGTGTAGACAGATCCTCCCTAACCATTCATTCATTCTACCATTGCCTTTGTTGCTGTTATTGCGGTCATCAGTCTTACTTGATTTTTGCTTAAGTTTCCCTGGTGGTTGGGGATGGTAGATATGCCATTTTGCCTCCCTTTCTCTTGTTTCTCTTGGTCTTGATGGTGCCCAGGTGGAGTGCTAGCAATCTCTCTGTCCCTTGGAAGAGTCTCTACAACTTCTTCCACACTGTTGACTGTGAACATCTGGGGCGGATGCTAAGGTTAACTGGTTCATATACTTTACCCATCATGATGTGCAAAGCCACAGAAGCTCATCTTTCACTGGCCCTGCTGCCATTATAAAAATACTATATTTAATATTCATACATACATAAAATGTATTTTCATCAAATTCACTTTTCATTTCTTCATTTCCAAATCTTCCTTTATCTCCTCCCTCCCAACTTCATAAGCTTGTTTGTTAGCTTGCTTCCTTCCTTCCTTCCCTCCCTCCCTCCCTCCCTTCCCTCACCCCTTCTTTCTTCCCTCCCTCCCTTCCCTCACCCCTTCTTTCTTCCCTCCTTCCCTCCTTTCATCCCTCCCTTCCTCCCTCCCTTCCTTCCTTCCTTACCCCTTCCTTTTCCCTCCCTTCCCTCCTTCCCTCCCTTCCTCCCTCCTTCCTACTGAATCCACTTAGTTCTGACTGTAGTTTGGGTGTGGACCATTTTTTGGATCATGGGTAGCCTCTCAGGGCCATGAAGAAAACTGGCTCTTCATCTCCCAGCATCTAGAAATTGCCAATAGCTCCTTGGATATGGGCAAAACATGAGCTCTTGTCCATTTGTGCCATTATTTTGGCTGGCTTGATCTTGTGAAAGTCTTGTGCATGCAATCTTGTGCATGGTCTCATTTCGACTGTGAGTCTGTATGTGCAATTGTGCTGTCCTGTATAACATGGAGGGGTTGCTAGTTGGGGTTTATGTCCTGCCTGGTCCCCCAGCTGTTTAGTCCCAGAGAAAATCACACAGAGAGAGTCTACATTAGGTTATAATCTGAATGGCCCATTAGCTCAGGCTTCTTATTAGCTCTTGTAGCTTATATTAACCCATTATTATTATCTATGTTAGCCACATGGCTCAGTACCTTTTTCAGTGGGGCAGGTCACATCCTGCTTCTTCCGTGGTCTGGGCAAGACTGTGGAAAGAGCTTCCTTCTTCCCAGAATACTCCTGTTCTCATTGCCCCACCTCTACTTCCTGTCTGGTTTTCCCACTTATACATCCTGCCTGGCCAATCAGCGTTTATTTAAAACATGATTGACAGAATACAGACAGTTCTCCCATACCAGTCCTGTCTGAAAAATACTGTTTCACTATAGACATCTACTCAATCTGGCTCAGGTGGGTAGGTGCTTTACCCCAAGTCACCTCGCAGCCTAACACTAATGTTGGTGATGCAATCTCCTGGGGGAATTCCAGATGTTGAGGAATACACTAACTGAAAGTTCTGCTAAAAAGCCTTTTAAAAAACATTCTTTAAAGAAAATCCACATTAAACAGTAAAAGCAGAAAGGCTTGAAATCAAAAGGTATGTAAAAAACATGAGTTTCCCCGTACCTCCATTTTCTTTCAATTAGTGTTAGATTAAATCTAGCCTTTATCACATGAACACATGAGATGTCCCCAAGGGCTTTAACCTCCTTAAACTTTAGATGTGAAAAATGCCTCTTATTATGCAGATTATGGGGGCAAATTAAATGAAAAGCCATATTCAAAACATTTGCCACCCATTGGCATCCTCTCTGGTGTTGGGAAATGGTTGTCCCTGCTCTCCCAACTCCTTCCTACAACCTCTGCCTCTCTCTCCTTTCTGATCTGCAGACCTGGCTTTTCTTCTGAGCTAATAGAATAGAGACCTCTTTGCTCAGTGAGGGAAAGAGTCTGGGAACCCGAGACACAGCTGAGACGAAAACCTTTTTACTTCATAGCATGATCTCCACCAGGAAGGAGTGGAGATTAAGTGGTGGGCAGCAGTAAGGCATCTGCTTTCAGATCTGATCCCTAGACAGTGGATGCTGCTTTTCTTTCAAATTCTCTCTGTGTGAAATGCAGGATATAATCAAGAGCAACTGGAGACTAAGCCAATTGTATTTCCAGGGAAAGGACTCGACAAGGCCCAACAAGGATGGATACATATTAATGAAATGAAGACCCCCTAAAGCCAAGGTGCTTCGGTTGAGGTTACTGCAGTGGGTGTATTTCCTTCTGGTTGCCCACAACCACCCACGGGGAAAAGGGAATGCCAGGCTGAGGGAGGGCTAGACTTCCTTCCTGACTGGACTGGAATCAAAAGCTTTGCAGTTCCTTGAGACTTGTTCAAAAGTGGCACATGACCATGATGACCTCCATTGACTGAGAAGTCATTCTAAAGGTCCCCGGAAGAGAATGCTGAAAGGTCTTTTGAGAGTCAGATAAGGGACAGTGGTGATTATTTTGTAGCTGTGGAGGTGATGATTTAAGATGAGTTCCTATGGGAATACCCTTGCCTCTTCTCATGGAAAGATGATGAACTGGACCAGCTGCGGCTGGACCAACTGCAGATAAAGGTTCTTGGTCTGTGAAGCAGCCATTGTTTTTCCCACAGCAGCAGCCTGGGAATCTTCGGGAGAGCTGCTGTGTATAGAGACCCATAGATTATATATAACAAACAGAACCATTCATTAATTAAATCTTAGATAATGGGAGATAAGCATGGACCAATTATATTTCTGGCTAACCAGTAAGTCACCTGGTAACCCAATTTCTTGCTCCCAAAGTATATGACTATAAACATAGAATTGCTATTAGGAAGATTTGGTTCTTTCATTGATGTTTGAGGCAGGGCTGCTAGCCCAGTCTGATCTCAAAATCCAAAGTAGCCAAAGAGAACCTTGAACTTCTGGTCTTACCAAGTCCTGAAATTTCAGATGTACATCACCACAGCATTTTATATGGTGCTGTGATCAAACTTAGGGTCTCATGCATGCCAGATAAACACTTTACTAACTGAGGCAGATTCTTAGCCTCAGCTGGGTTCTTACTTCAGTCTGAACAAATAACATCAATGTTTGAGAGCGTTAAAGATGTCAAGCATTATAGATTGTTGTATGGGGCTATAACATATCCTTATAAATGTTTTGTTTTTCTTAAGATATGGGGTTAGTGGATTCTCCTAAAATTTATATGTTAAATTCTATAGTCTGGTATCTTAGAATGTGACTGAATTTAGAGATGGGATCTTTGAAGCGTTAAGTTGAAATGAGGTCATTAGGTCACGCTCTACTGCAGTAACATATATTCTTACCAGGCTCTCCCCTTGATACCTGCTTTATAAGGGCAGGAAAGGTGGACACAGATGTACATACACAGAATCAAGGTGAGGAAAACACAGAAAATGGTTTTATGCAAACCAGAAATTAAGGCCAGAGTGGAACCTTCCCTTGAAGCCCTCCTAGGAGCCCTGGTCTATGGTTGTTTGTACGCTCCTGATCTGATTCATAATGCTCTATAGATGCATCTCTCACCAATGAGCTCACTCGTGTTTCAGTGTGCCTGCTCACCAGCTTCTCAGGTCTTATGCCTTTCCCCATCTCCTTATCTCGAGCCCTTAAAATCTGTATTTCTTTCTGTGGTAAAGTTTAAATATCAGGAGTGGTGGTGTTGAAAGTTGGGAGAAAATTTTAACTATTAGAAATTCTGGTTGGATGGGAGGTACCAGAGATAATTTCATTTTTAAAAAATATATGATTTTAAATATTAACCTCATGTTTTTAACCTCTTCCTGTCTACTCAAAGCATATCTTTATACCTTTCATGAAACTGGAGAGATGGTTCATTAGTTAAGAACACTTGATGCTCTTGTAGAGGATCTCTGTTCTGTTCACAACTCTAATATGGTAGTGCACAAATGTCTGAAATTCTAGTTTTAGGGCCTCCTCGGGCACTGCACACACATTTTATATATATGTATATATATATACACATATATATACATATATACAGATACATAAATATATACGTATATATGTATATATACATATATACAAACATGTATGTATATGTATATATGTGCAGGTAAAGTATTCATACACATAGAATAAAAACAAAATATTGAAAAGAGTTATCCTATGTCTGTTCATATCATAAATGACACATAAACACAATGAAGAAAATGTATTTAGTGGAAATTGTCTCCTATTAACTCAGAAATCTCTAAATTTAATGTTTTAAGGAATTTTCTGCTAGTTCTGGTGAGCAAACACATTGTCTTACTACGTTTCTGTGCTGATTGGAACACACATAAAATAAGTGGTGGAGGACTGGTGGTCCAGATACTTTTGATCTTTCATTGTTGCGAACTGAACAAAATCCTGCTTTCAAATTACCATGGCTGTGGAAAAGAATTCCTCTGGGCGAGTGATGACTAGGGGAGCAGGCAACAGCTGCACAAACCCTCATAACCTTTAAGGAAGGAGAGTGACTTCTGCTGCTCCAATCCTTCTGTCCAGAGCCATGGCCATGCAAGTCCTGTCTCTTGACGTTTGATAACACAGTCACTACTTTCGTCAGGAGTGTGGGTGCCTCCTGGAGACGCTGTGGTTGGAGATAGCAGTTGAGAGCACTGTGGAGAAGGAGTGAATACAACCAAAGTTCAGGCTGTGGGTGATGTCATAATGAAACCCCTTGTCTTGTACAGTGAATAAGCCCTGATGAAAAACTTTAGATTTTGGAGCATTTCAAACATCTTACTTTTGGAGTTGGGGTGCTCAACCTCCATAAGCAGTTTCTGCTTCCCACTTCCATAGAACCCCAAATTAACTTCTTGTGTCTGGAATAGAGGATAGAAGGGGGTTATGTTAACTGCAGCTTAAGTCAGGCAGAGAAGCCCCTCCCATTCACTGCCTGTGCCCTGTAGGGTCAAGATGAGCTTGGTCACAGAAGATGAGGTGGTGACAATGGAGGGTTCTTACTACGGCATCCAGCACTCATCACACAAGTCACTATTTCTCAACCCACTTCAAAGGTGGGTAGGAAGCTTAACCTACAGCATGGATTAATGCATTGCTGTGGCCTCAGAACTGGCTTTTTATTTGTCATGTGACTTAAATAGATCCAATCAGGGCTCATGAGCATTTTCAGCAAATTGCTTCTCCTTCATTCCAATGCCATCTACAAACTCATAAGCTCAGTTCTAGACCCACTGTCCAGGATCTCTCTTTGATGGTGAGCCATCTCTACTAGGTATGAAGGGGGAGGAGCAGAGGGCAGGGGAATAGCAGGATACAGCTATGAATCCTTGAGAAGAGGCCTCCAGCTATGGCAGAAGGGAGAGAGGTGGAAGGAGATGGAAGGAGAAGGAACAAAACTGTTTGATAAAGCCTCAAGGAATCTTATTATTTTATATTTAACTAAAATTATACACAATGCATATAAGTATATGCATATATACATATACATACACACACATATATAACTTAAAGGAAGTTATGCTACTGGAGCTGACTGTGCTCCCCACAAGAACCAGAGACTAACAGAAAGCTCTGGTACCAGACACAAGAAACCTCCCTCAAATGTTATGTTAGTGTAGTCCAAGTGACTCTCAAAGCAGTATAGACTCTTGCTATTTCCCTTGGTTGCCTCTCAGAGGTTGAATGTAAGCCCCTCTTGCTGAAGAAGTCATATACTTCAGACACAGGACTCAGATGATTTGAACTGGACCTGACCTAAAAGCCTCCTTCCTGCAGTCTAACTTCCATGGTACCAGACAATAATACTATACAGGCTGTCAAGGCGGTGAACCAATTGACAGTCCTACCCTACAGCAACACCCAGGAACCACAGCAAAGGACCAGCATGTCAAGATGTGACGAAGACCCAGCAACTGTCTGAACGGACCTAATGCCCACTCAATAGGAGGGGAATAATCCCTGTTCCTAGAAACCTAACTAACTTCCCAATAAATTAATGTAATATTAAATTAAATGGCCTGTGAAGTAAAAAATGATATGTATCCATTCCCTCCTCATTCTGTGCAAGCCCGAGTGTGTGTTAGTTCCCTTTGCATCACGATCAAGGTGACATGAATTTAAAGGAAGAACGATTTATTTCATTTCAGGGGCTCATTAGTCAGCCTTCTTTGGAAGAACAGAGTTGAAAGAATAAAAAATGTATTACAAAGGGAACTTATTAGATTGGCTTTCATGGGGTATGGGTTGGGTAGGCCAACAATGGTTGTATGACACCCGATAGGCTATAAGCCCAGTATCACTCAGTCTGAGGCCAGAGGCCTTGGCAGCCCCAATCTGATGTTGAAGGCTTGGATAGCCGCTAATCTTCAATAGATGTTGGAAGGCTGAGTGAGCTGGGTTCAGAAATCAGTAGATAGCAGCAGAGCCAGGCATGGAGTAGATGTGTTGCATACTGCTGGTGAAGGAAGGCAAATCACAACAGCTTTTACATCTGACCACCTTTTGTCTGGGCTGCAACTGGAAGTTGCCACCCACAGTGGGGAAGGGTTCTCTCTCTTAGGTAATCTTTCTGGGAATTACCCTGGCTGCCCTTCCTGGAGTTGTGTCTTAGTTATTTCCAGATCTAATTGAGTTGACAAGCAATATTAACCATCGTAAGAGATACAGGTCCATCATGGCAAGGACATAGCAGAGTAGAGAAATTCACATCATGACCACCAGGAGGCAGAAAGAGGAGCATGCATGACTCAGGACAAGATACAGCCCTAAAGACACACCTCTAGAGACCCCTTTCTCTATCTGGAGCCCACCTCCTACCTCTCAGCACCTCTCAAAAGTCCCATCAGATAAATGGACTGAACCATGCATGGAGTCAGAGCCCTCACGACCTAAATCATCTCTGAAAACATCACAGACACCTTTAGAGATATCTCATCTTCTAGGCATTTATTCCCCCAAATTAACAATTAAGGTTACTTACCAAAAGTTTATAGAGCTGGCTCACTGGTGTGTTCATGGCCAGTGGAGGGCTGATTGGGATCTTGGTCTTGCCTGGACTTTCTCACACATCTGAGCTTCCACCACAGTGGCCCATCTCTCTGGTCCCCCTCTCTCTCTGATCTTTTGTCAAGAAAGCCTGTGTCTGTTCTCATCATGGTGACTGGGTGGAAATGTGCCAGATGCCCCTCAAGCCTAGGCTAAGAATGGACAGAGTATTCCATCTACAGCACTCTGATGACCAAATAAATCACAAGGCCACCCAAGAGTGAAATGTGTGGAGAAGGAGCCTTTCTTCCATGGGAGAAGCTGTGGAGATATTTTTGCAAGGGGCATTTCTTGACAGCAGTTATTTTTCAGAAGCGTCCACCCTGTTACTCTGCATTGTTGGGGGGATTTTCTAAGAACACACCTGGAGTTGTCTGAGGCAGCAGCTGGCACACAGATGTGTGGTGCCCATGTCCACGTCTCCTTTCCTACAAAAAGAAGCCAAGAGCAGGGGCCAGACACAGTCAGACCCTCCTGGCGCACAGCAATGAGGTACTGAGCATGGGCCAGACACAGTCAGACCCTCCAGACGCACAGCATTAGGGTACAGAGCAGGGACCAGACACGGTCAGACCCTCCTGGTGCACAGCAATAGGGTAGGCTGCAGGAACACAGCAGGTGAACTTTCCAATGTGTGCGTGAGCACTGCTTACGTCTATCTCATCAGGCAAGTGTTCTCAAAAGGACTTTTCAAAAGAGCGAAATTACAGGCCTTGCTTTGAGGAAACCTTGGCCATGTGGTGTCTGTCTTGCCCTTCTTTCTTTTCTTCCCCAAGAATACCTGCTGGAATGATAGGACTTTGCCTTCTTGTCTCGAGGGGAACAATGCGTTATTTTGGTCTGCCTTTGATCACCAGTGATTCACTCTAAAGGCAGTGCTCCTGAGGAAGAGTGCAGGAAGCAGACTTGCAATCAGAAAAATGACTATGTAAAAATGGCTTCCTCTGTCTTTCTGCCCTTATTTCCCTGGGAGTTCCCCCCATCCCCCACTTCCTAATCTCTTGAGAACCAGCCTGCCTTGGACGGTAGGCTGTGTCTTATTTATCTCACTAGTATCCTCTCTGAGTTATGCCAAGCATTAACTGGAGAGTATATTATTATGTAATTTGCCCAAAAGACTTTTGACTTAAGGCTGCCAAGCAGCTGAAGTAAGGTCTCTACTTTAAAAAAGTCGCCAGAAATGATACATTAAATTACATTCCCACAATGGTAATTGCACAAAATGTATGGAAACCCTGAAAATTTGTCAGAACTCTCAAAAAAACTCCCTACATTTTATGATCCAAAGGAAACAAGCAAAAAAAAAACTTTTGGTCTTTAAAAATAAAAGTTGAAAGCCAGCAAGATGGCTGGCTCATTGGGTATAGGTACCTACAATCAAGCCTTCAACCAGAGTTCCTTTCCTGGGACCCATAGGATGAAGAGAAAAACTGACCCTCAAAAGGTCCTCTGACCTCCACATGCACACTGTGGCATGTACCTGCCCACCCACGCTCAAGTAAATGTAAAAAATATTTAAATAAACGTTGATATCCTTAGATTTGCGGCAAGGTTTTAAGGATGGCCAGGGGTGTCTCATCTAATCATCACCCATTTCCCCTGTGTTAACAGATGACATCACCATGGAAGAGTTGTCATAGGTAAGTGACTAACAACTGAATCTAGACTTCATGCGACTCTCACCACTCTCCCCCTGAACACCCACTCTTTGTTCCTGGTGCAATCAAGGGCATTGTGCTGCATCTAATGACCATGTCTCCCTGGTAGCCTCTGCCCTGTGATGATTTCTCAGACTTCCTTGTTTTTAATGATGTGGACAGCTTTGAGGAGACTAGTGGGGGTGTTATAGAACGTTTGGGTCCTGTTGATACTTTCCTTTTGATTATACTTGATTATGGGCTTTTTGGGGTGAATGTTACAAAGTTGCCATTCTGGACATTCTTGTCATCATGCTGGCGGTTCCTGACATACACACTTGCCAACGACAGCACTGTGTACTGTACTGAAAAACTGGAAACCAAGGCTTAACTACAGGGGATTAGTTTAGCACATACTTTTGCTTTATCTTGTTTTTTTTCTCATTTTAAAAAATTAATTAAATGTGTTCATTGACAATTGCACACATATGTGTGGTGTATAATAATCACTCCTATCCATTATCACAACTTCCCATTTCTCTATTACTTCTATAGTTCCCCTCTTCCCTACAGATCTCTTTCTCACGCCCATGTCTATTTGCTTTGTTCTGCAATCGACAGAGTCACCTAGAGCCTTCTATGTAACTGTGAATTGGAAGCTATACTTTGAAGCCTGGATACACAGGGTAAGACAATGATTCTCCTTCTCGCAGACTCTGTCACTTGTCAATAATTCAGCAGTAGGGGGAAGGGTCCATGAGTCCTGCCTTCTAAGATTGATTATTTACAGTTTCAGTTTTGTGCCAACCCCACGCGGGTAACCGTAGTCCTGGGTTCATAACTGAGATGACTTATCTAGTCTAGACAGTGGCGTCTCACAGCCTTTCACTCTGTCTTCTACACACTTTGCACACCTTGTTCTGCAGGGCTCCCTGAGCCTTGGAGGGGGTGGTGTAAATGTCTTGTTTAGGACTGAGCCCTCAATTGTCACTTATTCTCAGCATCTTGAGCAGCCATGGATCTCTGCACTGAGAGGCTTTTCTGCTCAATGCTGACAGTAGTTCTTGTCTATAGCTATAAAGTAGATATTTGGCTTGCATTTTGATGCTACATCAATTTAGTGAAGCAACGTGTATTCGTTTCCTTTCCTATTTCTGTGTCAAAATATCATGACCAAAGCAACTTATAAAATAAAGCTTTTCATTGGGCTTATGGTTTCAGAGGATTAGAGCTCATTATGGCAGAGCAAAGGCACTGTGGCAGGAACAGCTGAGAGCTCATATCTCCATCAGTAACCAGGAGGCGGAGACTATACTGGGAATGACATGAGTCTGAAAACCTCACAGTCTGCAGTGACACATCTCCTCTAACAAGGTCACACCTCCTAATCCTTCCCAGATAGTTCCACAACTGGAGTTGTTGTCATTCAAATCACCACACAACTGTAGTTAGTTCCCACTTGGGCTTATGACCTTCAGGCATGGGTTATTAACCAAGCTTACAATACCATAGAGTGGGGGCTCAAATCCCAATCAGAAGGCAGTTGTTTATCCCATACCACGGTTGTGCCACTATTGTAGAGTGGGCACAGCTTGCCTGGAAGTTTGGTTTCTTGGCTTCATAGCATTCACAGATGGGTAAGACCACTGATACCCTCCAATCCCTGCCCCCTGCTCAGCATCTCCTGGCACTGTGACAGCTCATCAGCAGTGAGGGAGTTCCCAGTTGAATTCCACTTTGCTTTTCTATATCTTGTAACCAAAGTATAGATAAGAGGATACAGCCTTACCACTGGTTCTGGTAGTTAGCCAAGAGGGCTGACAAGAGCCTGTATTGTTTTAGGGGTCTCCGAGGTCTCCTTAATCAGCTCCTGTGCAGGTATCTCACACCTGGGACTGGGAATTTTGTTTAGCAACCCTCTGCATCTAAGGGCAGCCTTATCTAGTCTTGTAGGGTAACTCCTTTATTATCTCTTTTCTGCTTTATTTGTGTTATAAGATAGGTTTCCATAAAGCTTTTTAATGTGCCTTTTATTCTGGTTAATTCTCCTCTTACAGCTTCATCTCCCCAATTCCCACACCTCTATCCCTGCTTAAGCCTTCCCCACTCCAGTGTTTCCCCTCTCTGTTTCCCTTTCACCTGTGCTCTGCCAGCCACCCTCATTAGGGAGCCTCCCTAGCTATATCCCTTTTCTAGGTCCCTGGCTTTCACAGGCACTCCATGTTAAACAAAGCTAAAGAGGGTTAGGACCCGCAAAGACTGAATATCCAGCATTTGTTTTTCTTGTTCTGGGTTATTTCACTCAGCATATTTTTTTTCTAGTTTTATCCACTTACCTGTAAATTTCCTTATTTTAACAGTATTCCATTGTGTAAATGGATCACATTTTCACTGTCCTTTCATCAGTGATGAACATTTAGGCTGTTCCCATCTCTTAGCTACTGTGGGTAAAGTAGCAATGAATATGGGTGAGCAAGTGTCTTTATAGCAGGACATAGATTTCTTTGGATATATGTCAGTGAACTTTACATTGGCACATACAGTAGTTTTATTCCGAGTTTGTCGAGAAACCTCCAGACCTATTCCCAAGGTGGCTGCAGTTTCCACGTCTGCTGACGATGCACCAAGGTTCACTTTCCCCCACATTCACAATAGCATTTGTTGGCATTTGTTTTCTGAGTGGTAGATATTCTGACCAGGGCTAGATGGAATAAATCCTAAAGTAGTTTTCATCTACATCTTCTTGATGGCTAGGGCTGTTGAACATATTTTTAAGTCTTTGCTAGCTATTTGTAATTTTTCTTTTGAAAAATCTGTTTATTTCTATATTCTTTTAAAAAAATAGAACATTTACTTGGTGTTATATATATATATATTTTTAGCTCCTCATATGTTCTAGAAACTGACCTTCTATCAGAAGAATGGTTGACACAGACTTGTTCCCATTCTTTGGGCTGCTTATTCACCCAATGGATGGTTTCCTTTGTTGTACAAAAGCTCTGGCTCAAAAAACACAGGAAAACTTAATGACACATGATATATATTACCTTTATAAAGCATAGGGAAGGGAGCATAGTGAAGAAATACTGGAGCAAAGCAAGACTGAAAACCAGCCGAGCAAACTCCAAACTCTGCATCTCCATGTCTGATGTCAAAGCAATCTTCAGATCTCCAACTCCATTTAGTTTTGATGAACGGCAACACACTTCTTTCTCTTGGGCTGGTTCCCCTTTCTGCTGACAGCTTTCTTTGGCAGGTATTCCATAGCTCTGGCATTCCAACATCTTAGAGTCTCCAAGGCAATCTAGGCTTCACCTTCAGAGTTTCATGAAATGGGCCGTCTGAGCCTCCATTCAAGTGTACCCCGTCCTCAGTAGCTTTCATTAGGCAAGGAGGCAAATTCCATAATCCCTTTCTTCTCTTGACTCTTAGAGTCAGAGAACCATGTGGCCAAAGCTTGTTGGGGCTGGAACATGGTCCCCTTGTTTAATTACATATTCACCAACTTTTTGCTTTCCATGGTTTTCTTCACTGCTTAAGACTGGCTGTTCTGGAACTTGCTTTGTAGATTAGGCTGGCCTCAAACTGAGAGATCTCCCAACCTCTGCCTTCCCAGTGCTGGGATTAAAGGTGTATACCACCACACCCTTCTCTAAATTTTCTTTAATTCCTTTTCACAAGTTGGAAATTTAGCTGAGTGTAATCTTTTCCTGAGGTCACCACTCCCTTTATTCCATTTCTTAATCTGTTAATTTCCTTGAAGACAGGGTTAACCATCATTCCACCTCCTGGTGCTCCTTTGCTCCTCAAATATGTTTCCTTGCTCAGCTTGCTTCTTTTTGTTATAAATCTTCATTAGAGTTAACACTGATAATCACATGATGGCATCTATAGTGGGCTGTTTTGAGATTTCCTCTGCCAAAGGAATTAATGCAAAATTCTTTACGTTAGCCTCAGAAAGACTTTTGGACAAGGACAATAAGCAGCCACATTATTCATCAAAGTATCACAAGGCCATTCTCTAGGCCACATGCTAACATTCTTTCTTCTGAAACCTCTCGATCCAAGCACCCACAGTTCAAATCCCACCCTGCGCAACTATCTTTTGTGCTTCTACTAGTATGGCCCATAAGTATCACTTAAAGCATTTAATGCTTTTCTATACAGTCCAAGGTCCATATTCCTTCAAACAAAAGCATGGTCAGGCCTATCACAGCAATGCCCCAGTCCCTGGTACCAACTGCTGTCTTAGTTAGGTTTTCTAGTGCTGTGAAGAGACACCATGACCACAGAAACTCTTAGAAAGGAAAAACGTTTAATTGTGGTGGCATGCATTTTCAGAGGCTTAGCCCATTATCATTATGGTAAGACATGGTAGCATGCAGGCAGACATGATACTGGAGAAGTAGCTGAGTTTCCTACATCTTGAGGGCAACTGGAAATGAATGGAGATATTGGATGGTATTTTGAGCATATATGAAACTTCAAACCCACCTCTACAGTGACACACTTCCTCCAACAAGACCACACCTGCCAACAAGGCCACATCTCCTAATAGTGCTACTCCCTATGAGATTTTGGGGGCTGATTACATTCAGACTGTGACAATATCTCATGCAGCCTGAGCTGACGTTGAATTCACTATGTAGCTGCAGATAACCTTGAACTTTTGATCCATTTGCCTCTGCCTCCTGTATATGGGAATTGCAAGTGTCTTCCATTACAGCTGGTTTTATGGTGATAGGAATCACACCTAGGGCTTCATGCATGCTAGCAAGCACTTCACTTAACAAAATCCCTAGTTCCACCATATTTTTGTCATAGCTATTTATTTGTTATAGCTGTGTATTTTCTAGCTATTACAAGTTATGATATCAATTAATATTTATTTCTCTAAAAGGCAGATTGCAAAGTAGGATATGGAGAGGCTTCCTTTAATACTTTAAAATATCTACATATGCATGTAGTCTTAGAACCCCTGTATACTACATCATCATCTCAACCCTCTAAAGAGGATGTCATCATCCTGAGCCTGCCGTTGACTCCCCAATGGCCTGCTCCTTGACTCTGGTTTACTATTCTCTGGTGGGAGCCAGTGTCTATTGCTGTGAGGGCTCACAGATGTGAGCCTGTTCCACCTTGACTGGAGGTCAGAGAGTTTGAGCTTATTTTTGTTCTTTCAAAGTTGTTGACAACAGATGTGGCTACAAACAAGAGATCCTGACCTAGGGTGTGGTTAATTAATATTTTGGGTATAGAGGTTGATCCACTCTACCTGGACCCAAAATTGGAGAATTCAAGTCTATTCCTTATATCATGTTAATGAAATCTGTTGCTGCCCTCTCCCCTTTTAGAGTGAAGTATATAAACATGTAGAAAATAAACATGGATTCAGTATTCACTGACTGTCCCTCCCAATGATGTTCTGTTTCTCTTTATTTCTCTCATATCTCTGTTCCTTTTGCTTAATAATTCTAATCTTCATGGTCCTACCCTGGAATGTATGAATGTTGCCAAAGCTGGTCCTTGACACATTGCCATATAGAGGTTTGACTCCATGACCTAGGAAGCAGCAGACCTCTCCTGAGTGTATCAGTAACTTTTGTGTTCCTGTAACTAAACACTCAAGAAAAAAAAACCCATAAAGGAAGAAGGGTGTATATTGGCTCACCATTTCAGAGGGCTTGATTCCCTTCATGGCAGGAAAGGGGGACAGAACAAAGCATCACATATCACAGTGACTGAAAGGTAAACACAGGAAGGATATAATCCCAAGGACATACCCCAAATTACCTACTCACCCTAAGTAAGCACGATTTTCTAACTTGCACAGCCTCCCAATAATGCCATTGTATTATCAATATAACAACCAATGGATTAATTCATTCATTAGATCAGAGCCCTCATAATCTAATCCTCTCCACAAACACTCTCAAAGACAAACTCAGAAGTGCACTTTACTGATACCCTAGGTATTTCTCATTCCAATCAAAGGAACAACCAGCTCACATCAGGAAAATGCCTCTCCTCCTGGGTAAACCACATATTTCTCAAAGACATGTTCTGAATACTGAGGTCAGTGGTGCCCCCTAGATTTGTTGTAGAGAAAAAAGATAGCAAACATCCAGATAACAGGCATAAAAGCATTTGTGCTTGAAAGCATTTGCTAGATGCTGGTCACATCTGAAGAGTCATTAAGAGAACAGATGTAATGGGAATGGCGGGTCATATCAGGAAGGGAGCCTGCTGAAGCAAATCCTGTTCTTCCTTTAAGTCCCCTGTGTGCACATATGGACAACTGCCTCCATAAATAACCTCCTGTGTGTTGGTGTCCTGGGCTCACAGCCCAGAGCCCTTCTCCTCTAGTGATGTCAACGAGAGCTACTGTCTCTGTAGTCTGTGGATGGAAGTTATTTCTAATCAAGGCTCCTTTGGGTTTTGATTTCTGTGCTATGCCTCCTTTGGAGCACTGATGTCTTAAAGAATAAGATGTTGTTTTGTGAATCTTGGTATCTAAAGTGGAGTTTGGCCCAGACTAGATGCTCAAATCATCTAATTAACAAAAATAACAAATCTCCCCTAATACTGACACTCCCCATGGACATTTTACCCTTCTTTCCTCTGCCCCCTTCATGAGCCTGGCACCGCTTCCTCACCCTCTGTTGACTAAGCCATTAGGACTGGCTAGTAAGGATGTCTTCCACCTCCGGCCTTGCTATTCCTTCTGTCTTGCGTATGAATACCCCCCCCAGCTCTTTTCACATAGTCCACAGTTCTTGTTAAAGAGGGCTTTTAGATCATCCCCTAGGAACCATTTTCAAGTGACTGCTTAGCTCATCTTCACAGGACTTACCTATGTTTATAGATAGTCTTTCCTCTTCAGTGTCCCCAATCCCTTTGTGTCTCCTTCTTTGCTTCTTTTCTGTCCCCTCTGACTTGATTGATAAGCACTGCCTTGGTTATCATTATATCAATGCAATGATACAATGCAATTATATTGTATCAATGCAATGATATTATGAGGTTGGGCCTCTGAGAGGTGATGAGGTCACAGTTTCACAAATCCTTTTATGAAAGAGATTTCACACACAAGTCAGTCCCCTTGTTGTTCCTTCTGTAACACCAGGTGAAGTCATAACATCCATCCTCTTCCAGGAATACAGCAACAGGTGCCATCTTGGAGGCAGATAGAATGGCCCTTCTCTGTCTGGGAGATCTTCTGGGTCTTAGTCTTGGACCTTCCAGCCTCTAGAGCTTAAAGGGATAAGTTTATATTCATTATCAATTACCACATCTTTGGCATTTGATTGTAGCAGCAAAGTGAACCTAGACATGATGGCTCCTGTTTTTAATGCCAGCACGTAGGAGGCAGAGACAGGAAAGTTGTCACAGTGTGAGGCCAGCCTGGACCATATACCAAGTGCCAATTCAGCTTGAGCTGTAGAGTTAGACAATGTCCAAGAAAAATAATATAGAGACAATAATCAGGGGAAATCATAATATAATTCTGAGTATTCTAGATTAACTAAATTTGTTGCTGCTATTTTATGTGGCTGAGGAATAGAATGGTGTGTTGGATTGCCTCTTGTTTTTTTTTTAATATTTATTTATTTATTATGTATACAATAGTCTATCTGTGTGTATGCCTGCAGGTCAGAAGAGGGCACCAGACCTCATTACAGATGGTTGTAAGCCACCATGTGGTTGCTGGGAATTGAACTCAGGACCTTTGGAAGAGCAGGCAATGCTCTTAACCTCTGAGCCATCTCTCCAGCCCCTGGATTGCCTCTTGTTACTGGAAGTTCAATCTGTAGAGAAAGGAGGAGATAGAATTGAAGATGCCTCCGTGTGGCCTTTGGAAAAGGACTCTTTTCTCTCCTTGAGTGAAGCAGGGCTGGATATAGACTTAGGAGAAAGGGTGGTATATGAACCTTTGATTGTACCAAAGGGCCACAGGGACATCTTAGGACTTAGCTAATTAGTGACACCAGACCCAAAATCTGGCTGAATCCCCAACTCCTGTTAGGAGGTATATATTTTCCTGGCATGTCCTCTTTTCACATATTTCTCATATGCTTTTACCATATTGGCGTGGGGTAGATACAGGTAGATGGACAGAATTGGACATCTGTAGGCTGGAGGATAAGGTGGCCTTAAAATAAGCCCTTACTCACCAAGGGGCAAGTGAAAGTTCTCTCTCCTTGAATTTAAGCTGTTCTTAGTGATTACTTGATCTCAAATACCTATTTAAACCATTAAAAAAATGTCTTTATAAAGGAATTCAGAAAATGTATTTCTTGTTTCTTAATAAGCAGTTGAGACACTTAAAAACTTCTGATACTTTTTTTGGGGGGATGTGTGTTCAGTTTGCTTCCAGTTTTAGGAACTGAGCTTATTGACAGAGGTTTCTGTCCCATCTGGTCCTGCAGCCATTCGGTCCCAAAGAAACACACAGAGGCCTACATTAATTATAAATTTGTTGGTTTATTAGCTCAGGCTTTCTTATTAACTCTTATATCTTACATTAACCCATAATTCTTGTCTGTGTTATCCATGTGGTTTGGTGCCTTTTATCAGTGAGATATTCTTGTCTTGCTTCCTCTTGGTCTGGGTGATGACTGCAGACTGAGCCTTTCCTCTTCCCAGAATTCTATTCTGGTTGCCCTGCCTATACTTCCTACTTGGCCACTGGCCAATCAGCATTTTATTAAACCAATACAAGTGACAAATCTTTACAGGATACAATAATCTTATGAATGGAAGATGTTATGATCTCAGCTTAATATGCCCCCACATATTCAGGTATCTGAACTGACCATGTTCAGGTTCTTCAACTGACCATATTGTTTTGGGAGGTTGTACATTAGGAGGCAGATTCTAGCTGGAGGAAGTGGGATGCTAAGTGGTGGGACTTGAGTGGTTTTCTGTCAATTTTCCAAGCTCTTGCCACCGTGGAGTGGCTCACTGCCATGCCTTCTACACCATGATGGACTATGTCCCTTCAAACTAGGGCCTAAATACGCTTATCAAGTATTCAATCACAGCAATGAAAAGAATAACTAATACATGAGGTGGATCCTGTACCATTGAGCTCTATTCTCAGTTCCCTCTGTCTTTAACATCCCCAATCTGCTCTTGGAGAGATTGTGAGTTTAAGTTCTTTAGTGATTTTATTTATCTCTAATTTTCTTCATTAATTTTATGTTCCATTTACATGGCTTTCTTATTACATTAGGATGGGTTCATGAATTAGAGTACAATTTGGTTCATTTTCTTTCTTCTATGAGTTGCAAAAGGAAAAAAATAGTTAATTTCATTTTGAACTTGAAACCCTTTCTCTCTGCCCTTCACATCTTGTGTTCTTCAAATTGCTCTCTGTTCCTGTTCCAGATTCCAGTAAAAGGGAGCACCCCTCTAACTCATGTGAAATTCTCTATCCCTAGCCCGAATTCCCCCAGATTTCCAGAGAAAAGCCTGTATGTGTGTGTGTGTATGTGATTGACAGTACCTCTGAGTTCATACAGATATTTATACCTCTTTATGGTAGGGAAGAGTGAAGCACAGTCAAAGATATGACATCAACTGGACTAAGAGCCTTAAGATGAGTAAGCACAAACCAGAATCTAATAGCATGAACTAGTGGGTGATGTGGAAAGTCCTTCTGTATATGTGTTGCTTTTATTGGTTAATGAATAAAGCTGCTTTGGCCTACAGCAGGGCAGGATAGAGTAAGGCAGGAATTCCAAGCAGGTAGTGGAGGAAAGAAGGCAGAGTCAGGGAGACTCCATGTAGCCACCGAAGGAGACAGATGCCCAGGAACTTTACCAGTAAACCACGAGTCTTGTGGTAAAATGTAAAATAATGGAAATGGCCTAATTTAAGATATAAGAGCTAACTAGCAATATGCTTAAGTGATTGGCTAAGCAGTGTTTTAATTAATACAGTTTCTGTGTGATTATTTTAGGTCTGGGTGGCCGGGAAACGAACAAGCAGCCTCCGCCCACCAGTGGGATTTCATTAGGAAATGTGTCAAGCACCCATAAGATCTGGATGTGAAACTCACACTGGAGCTAGCTAGCTGTGCAGCCTTTTGCAGGCTAAAATCCCTGGGCCTCAGTTTATGAACAAAAGGGATGATGATATGGGTGCTTAGCGTGTTGGATTGTCTTGAGAGGCCACCATGGTGATGTCGTAAAGTCCCTAGCCCCAGTATGTTGTTTTACTTTTCTGTCCACACCCACCAACCTCCCTTCCAGGAAACCTCATAGCCGCTTTTCAGCGGAGCGATAAACTGGAAGACATTCATCTCAGCTGCTGCTAATGCCCAGCTGCGCTCCTTTTGTCTCTTTTGGCATTTTGAAATGAGTGCTCCATAATGCTCTCTCATGGTGTACATGTTACTTTGTCTCCTTTAGCTAACATCGAGTCTTCCACTCTGACCAAACAAAGGAAACCAGAAAAAGAGCCTTGTTTGCCTAAAACCATTAATACAAAGTTGTTCGCGTAATGTTCTGAGGATACATCAGTTAGAAATAATATTTGGTGTTAAGGAAGAAAAAGCTGAGAATAATGGCTTGAATCAATGGAGGGCTTTCTTTTTCTCATAACAAATAAACCTGGAGATAATGGTTGTCTTCCGGGTATCAAAAGCCCAGGCTCCTTTTATCTTTCCGCTCAGCCCGCCTTAGCAAATGCTACTCTGTGGCCTTATAGTGTCTGACCCGCTTCACTCTGGGTAGAAGCAAGAGAGGGGCCAAGGTGATAAATACATGCTGCATTGGAGTCAGTCACCCCACCCCCTCTGCAATGCTCCTGAACAGCCACAATGTTGGCGTTCTGTGTCGACTCTTCAAGATGTTAGCTACTAGTCACCTAGGACTTCCTGCCTTTCAGTATGGGCTAGGGAAACTGCAGAAACATATTTTTAATCCTACTTAATGAATGCAAATGTATATAGGGTAGATCTGAGTCACATGACTAACCAACCCAGAAGCAAGGCTGGAAATCATAGACTCAGGGGCTGGTAACACTGGTCTCTTTCAGAAAATTGTGCTTTTCTTCATAAAACAAAACAAAAAGAAAACAAAACAAAAAGAGAGATATTAATAGAGGTTGGGAAACAGTAGTATGTACAACAAGGGGCTAGATGCATGCGAATGTTCCTTCAACCCAAAGGAATGCGGTCCCAAGGGCTTATTGCAGACATGTGCTGTGGTGTGTATGAGGAGATTTGTGCCTAGGAAGCAGGGTTCTAAGTCTTGGGGTCCATTCAAGAACCTTCTGTCTACAATGTGGAAACTGAGGTTCAGAAAAGTGAATGAGTTTCTCTTCATAGATGATACGATGATCTGCTATGAATAACAGACTCGATTAACATCCATCCAAACACCATTGCAGGAAACTGGAAAGCCTCAGGAAGAAAATGCCCTGTGCTCATGGCTTTTAAAATTTAGGGAGGAAAAGCTAGAGAGATTTTGATGCCACCTATTGGCAGACAAAAGTATCAGGTTCCCCTCCATAGAATGACTTGTTATTGAGTATTAGAGGCATTGACAGGTCATAGAGGGTCCTTGTAACCTCTGTTTCAGTTTGGAACATGTGATTCAGAATTCATTTGGGACATGAATTCTCCCTTGACTCTTCGCGTCTTAGAAAGGCTTCCTTGGAAAAGTCCTTTGTGCTTTCCAGCAACACCATCCACCTCAGCAGTGCATGGGAATATAAAAGGAAAGCTTTTCCCCAGTTCTCAAAATTCCATGAAGTAGAAAAAAAAAAGACACACCTTTGGGCTATAAATAACCCTGGGGTGAGATTCAAGGCTTTGCTTTGATCCACGGTCTCAAAAATAAATCCTGTTATTTACAGCCGTCGCCTTGACTGGTTGAGTGTGTAACCATCCTACAGCTCAAAAGAAAGAAAACAGAAACTCCATTTCAAAACAAAATGCTCACCCTGACTCACTCAGGGAAGGAGCCAAGGTTTCTGATGCAGGGCAGTGACTCTCCGTCTGCTTTTTCCCTTCATCATCTGCCACCCTTAAAAATGCTCTCCACTGCACAGGGAAGAGTTCACATCCCGTCCCTCTTGTTCCCTGGCTCCCTTCCAGCCTTTGACTTGTCATCCTGATGGGTGAGATGCCTTTCATACTAGCATAGGACACAGAGCGGATGTCTCCCCTCATGTTATCAAACGGACCCAGCGAGTGAAGCCACCCAGAACTGAAGCCCTCCTTTCAGCTTGGGAATGCTGGTGACACTGAGTTCAGCAGCTTGGCTTTAGATAACCTTAACCATGGCTGTAGAACCCACCAACCCAGAATCCATGAAAAGGAGAGTCGGGAGGCGGTGAGTGACCCAGAGCAAAGGAGGGCTTGATTTCACAGCTGTTGAGGGGACTCTGGCTGGTTGGTGGGCAACTCGCTGTGGGGCAGTGATGGAAAAGACAGCCTATTAGCTGGTTATAAATTGTTTGTGCAGCTCAGTTGTTGGTTTCATATGTGAGGTGGGAGTAAGTTCTGCCCTGCAAAAAGCCTCTTTGCATTTACCTTCAGTGTCATGCCTCAAGAAAAAAAAAATACCCTGGCAAAAAGCTGCACATGTGTTCTGCACACTGGCTTGCAAGCAACTGTTTCTAATTAGGGACCCGAAGCCTGCTGGCAATCGCAAGTTTTGGTGTTGTGTTTAGTTTGCATGCCTATGCAAAGGGGGAGGGGATAACTGTATTAGGGTTCTCTCTATTGGTTTTGACTCTAACTTCTCCATCGTCCACGGTTAGTTGCTGGGCACCTTCAGAGCTTGTTTCAAGTAATATGCTGCAACTAACTGAGTCATGGTCTGGTTATCCCAGCCCCGAATCAGGTTTGTGGTAGACATGATAAAACTTATTTGGGAAGGCTGCCTTGAAAATGAAATGGGCTGATAAGGAGAAATACCGGATAAGGCTGATACTGGAAATCACATGTGTTCAGCACATACTGCCTTTCTCTTGCTCATAAAATAAGAGGTTTGGGTTGAATGGTCTATAAGACATTAAAAAATTCTTTTAAATTTAATAACTGTGTATTGACTGTCTGCTAAGTGGAGATGCTCTCCTAGGTTTTGTGGTTCCAATCATGAACAAGTTAACAGAGATGATCTCCTCAGTGGAATTTCAAGGTTAGAGTTCACAGTCAACATGCAAGGAAAACAAATCAGACCTTTCTTTTCCTTATTTCATCTCTGCAGATTTAGTCCAACACAAACTTTATCTCTAAGGCCATGTGCTACTAAATCCAATCTAGGAAGGATTGGCAGGTGTGGTGGTGGCTGCCAATGGGTTTCCCAGGGCCCATCCCCCTTCCCTTGGAAGAAACCCTGAGTGTTCCTGGGAGGTTAGTCCTTCCAGTGCAGTCTGTGTGACTCAGATGAAGCTCTAGTTTGTTTCCAGGGGTGTTGTGAGCGTATTTCATGCTCCAAACACTGGGACATGTCCTTTATTGTGACCTCACATGCCAAGGCCTCAATAACTGACTTGTGCATAATCACATGACCCAAGTGTTTACAGTCAAGGCAAACCACCGGCACATGTGTAAGTGTCATGTGCAGCCAGGTTTTCTCAGGGTTATTTTCCTAGGCTGTGGCTTAATATGCCATCTTAGAATGGCCTGTGAGGTGAATGGAGAAAGGAAAATGTTGATTTTTTTTTCTGGAAGCTGTTTCTTCTCAAAACTCTTCCCATTTCCTTTCTGGAATAATCAGTGAGGCTCCTTTGCCTCAATCCTGTCATTTATCCTTCTCTGGCCTTTGAAACTGAGAACAGTGGAGTGGTATAAAGCTGATAACCAAGTCCTTCACCTAAAGAGAGATCTTGATGTGTTGTGTACTATTTCAACAAGCAGAGAGGGAGACCCCTTCCTCCCTCACCCTGTGGGCTTGGCCCATAACTTCTAACCCCTCTATCATTCCCAAGTCCAGAGAGAGAGTCTTTTATTCATCTTACTTTATGGATTCTAAAGTCTAATTTATTCTGATTATGGCAATATGCGGGGAGGTTTTGGTTGTCTAGTTTATCTACCTCTGCAGAGACAAATGAAAGCAGCCTGGTGTGCCTTTTCATCATTCCTTTGCCTGAATTTGACTTTGAATATGTTTATAACAGAAAAGCCATCATTTCCAAACTGCCTCCTAAGGACTAGAGATGTTGTTCAGTGGTACTACAAAGCAAAACAACAACCCCACCCACTTCTTGTGTAAATGCCTAATACTGTGCTCAAAGTGCTTTATAATATGTGGTAGTGGTTGCCCCTTAAATAACACCTATCATTTTGGTTGGGGCTTTTTGAGATAGCATCTCTAACTGAAGCTGACTTCAAACCCCCTACGTAATTCAGGGTAACTTCAACCTTCTGAGCCTTTCGCCCTTCGCCTCCCAAATGCTGGGGTTACAGGAATGCAATGCCATGCCTGACTTTGTATGATGTTGGCGCTTGAACTACAGAGTCCCCTGAGTGTTAGGCCAGCATTCTACCAACTGAGCTACAACCGCAGCCGTAAAGTCTATTTTTAAACATACATCCTCTAAGCATTTCTTTGTTGGTGAGGTTTTGTATTCATCAAAATATTCTGAGGTGAAGAGAAGACTAGCTGTCCATTCATTTATTCATGTCTTTATTGACATGTAGATAGCAAATAAGTACTCAACGTCACCCCCACTTTTAGTGACAGTTGAGCCGGTCAAGAAGTTTCCTTGAATGTATGCAAAAACCAAAAAAAGTATTGCTCCTATTCTCCTCCCTTTGCTCTTGTGATTTCACTGCTTTATCAGGGACTAAGGAGAAATGAATCACGTGCCTCCCAGGAGCTGGTGGGAGTTGCAAAGCTGAGCTGGGAATCAGGGCTGAGGGCGCGGCAGGACCATGGAGAGCGCCAGGGCCGAGCTCAGGGCGGGGCGTCACTGAGTCCCTAGAATCCCCCCAGGGGGCGCTGGAGAGGAGGCTTAGGAACTAGTATCTTGCCGGGCTGCTGGGCGCAAGGGTTTCGTCAGAAGGTGGAAATCTCAGTGAGAAGCTGCCATCTCCCACCCTCACCCCATTCCCTTCTTCCTTTCCTTCCTTCCTCACTCCTCTGCTCCCTTTCTCCTTCTCCAGTTCCTTCTTCTTTACTCTGCGAGTTTCCGAGCCTGGCAGCTCCCTTCACGCTGTTCACCTCTTCCCCCGCCCCCATCCCCAAGAATGGAGTCGGGGTTTCCAGAGCGACCAAACTCTCCTCCCAGCATCTTTATCCTCCTTGGCTGTTGCTAAACTGGCCCCAGCTGACCAAAGAGGGAGGAGGGAAGCCCGACCCTCCTAAGACCTCTTTACAACTACACCATCCAGGACCTCCACTCCAAAGGCGGATTTTGAATCCTGGGGGCGGGACAGACCTGTCCCGGGCTGAATTCTCTTTCTAGTCTCCGAGGCTGGCACACCCAGGTGAGTAGATGCCAACTCCGAGCCCCGCGTTTTTGCAAACTCGTCAGGGCTGCTGCGTAGCCAGACCAACTTTTGAGAAGCACTGGGTTTTCGCCCAGTCTGGCTTGTTTGTCGTTGCTGTTGTTCTGAACAGCGGCAGGACCAGCAGTCCTTCTTAAAAGGCAAAAAAACTTTCAACCGTTTACCTGCTTTCTCACATAACTCTACTCTCCCAGGTGGAGTGGAGAGGGAGACCCCAGGCGGGACCAAGGCACCTCGGTGAGGTCCGGCTGGGGAAGTCCTACTGGCTTGGGGGAGGATTATTATTGTTTTAGAAACGGGAAGGGGGAGGGGACCAGAGATCAGGCTGAAGTTGCTGCTTCCCATCTGACAGAAAGAAAGGGAGAAAGGTGTGGGACATTGTGATGTTAGCCAATGGCTTGACCTCCTGCTGTTTGGATTGCGCTTCTTTGCCAAGAGATCCTAATACTATTTAACTGCGTCCATGACGCTTACAGCTAACCCATGGATTTGCCGGTGGATGTCTTTATTTGGCTCAGCCTCCAGCATTTGTTTTTTTCTTTTTGGTTAAATAAAATAGTAAGGTGGTAAAGAGGAACCAAAAACACCGGAAAACGGTTCTGACTAGATGGTGGTAACAGAATTGCTAGAACTGAGTCCAAGAGGGTCAATTAGACAGTGGTCCACACCGAACAGCGTCGGGTGGGAGCAGAAAGAATCTAAGGAATATTCTTAGGAATAGGCACTTCTTCTTCCTCTTAGGGTAAGTAGGCTTCGAGGTTCCTATTCTCATTCTGTCTTCCAGGTTCTACTGGAGAAGAGAGAGGGGGCTGCAGGGGGCTGTAGAGATGATGTAAGGACAGGGATTTAGGGAGGATTACCTGTGAAAATTCAGTGAGCTCGAGGAAGGAAATGAAAGCACCAGAGGTGAAGTGGGGGTGGGATGGAAGAGGGCACAGAGGCCTGGGAAAGTTTATAAGAGAGGTACAGCCTCCTTCCAGCCCCCTTGCTGTGGACCAACCAACCAGTTCCTAGAATCTCCCTGCCTCTGGAGCAGAAATGCTTCAACAATTCACACTTTATCTTTGAAACGCTGCAGACCAAACCAAGGGCTTCCTCTTATTACTGCTTTGCAAGGATTTTCCAAGCACTGCTCTGGTTTCTCATGGATCACTTGTTTTTCCATTTTCTGAACAGCATTTGGAGCTGTTACAGAGCCCTTAAGTGTTCTCAGCTAGGCAAGCTCTCTCTAGCCCCTGCTTCAGTGTTCTTAAACTGAGACGAAACCCCATCTTTATTTAAACAAAACCCACAAACCACCTTGGCTCCAGAGTCCTCCTTACTCCCAGCTTCTGAGCACTCCTTCACAGTCTCTAATTTTAAAGGCATTTGTGTTCATTTTGCTTTATAGCAAAGCAGTTTAAGTCCCGCCCCTTCAAACTTTCTTTACAATGTAGATAGGTATTTTTGCATCCATGGCGTTGCTTTATAGTTCACAGTAACAGGTTAAACTTCCTAGCCATAGTTGCCTTAAAGCCAGTGGCAAAGAGCCAACTTTATTTGATGCCTTTCAAGTTTAGGAAGATCACATTTCTTAGCAGAAGATAAGACAGGACTCAGAGAGGCTTCTCTGGAATTAGATAACTTCTGATGTTTCCATTTGCCTCCCTGAACTGCCCCTGGGCCGAACTCATTTGATTTCCCTGTCTAGTAGGAAAGAGGGCCGGACAAAAGTCCATTTAGCAGATCAGGGTTCTGAGCTGAGTTGTTCAAAGCTCCTTACATACACAGAGAGAGACCCAAATCGAAACGAAGCTTGGGAAATACAGTTAGGACACCTGTGTGTGTTAGGCCAAAATTTTTACATTTTCTTTTGATGAAAGATTCTGACAGTTTCTCAGGTTCAAATTCAAACCACATCACAAGTAGGTGATTGCCCCTGCACATTCTATAAAAAGATCTGTTGGTCCATAGTGGGGGTGGATGCTGTAGCCTGGACAGTTGCCAATGGTTGTATGAACAAAGCTGCCTGTGACGAAACCAACACTCCACTCACATGGTCCTGTGGCCATCGACTCCATACTTTTCCTGAGTGGTCAGCCTGGTTTTTACTTTTCCAATGCAGGCCTTACATTGGCTCTTGGGCATAGACAGCTTCTCAGCTCCTGAGCAGCAACTTTACTAGAACTTGGAAATGTTTACTTTAGGATAGATGGTCTGGGATTTGTGAGTTGCTTCTCCAATTGTAAAAAAATAAAAGGAAATGACTTCTCGTTTATCTCCAGGTGTAGTGATGGGACATCTTGTTTAAATTCTCAGCTTCCTCTGAAGGGGACCCTGCTTTTTACAGGTTTTGGATTAAAAGTTGTCTTGTTGTAGAGGCTCTCTTCATCTGCATGCAGCATTTTGATGAAAAGTACCATTGCAGTTCATGGAAACAAAGATGATATCTGTTTCCAAAGTTGTGTGTCTGTGTGTGTGTGTGTGAGAGAGAGAGAGAGATACAGAGACAGAGACAGAGAGTTTTCAAAAATCTAATTGTTTGAGTCCATTATTATGAGTGCAAAGCCTTTGGCTTACCTGACCATGAGGAAACTGGGTCAGCGTTGGAATCTTTTTCACATCTCTGTTAGAATCTATCTTTTGGGACTCAGCTAAATGTATTTATAAGCTTTGTACCACGACTCCCCTTGGTGCCTGGAAGGTTAGGACCACCTTTACTCACACAGGGAGAGTCACAGCTTTGGAGGGTTTGCGCCCAGATCCGAGACTGAGAAGCACATTCTGAGGATTCTGAGGATGTCCGCCAGGCTGATGGGACGCCAGTTTCCCAGCTGGGAAAAATCATGTGCTGATTCTTTGCATTCTTTAAATGTGATCACATTTGTGTTCGTGGCTCTTGAAGAGGGAGAAGGAAGTAAATTCATTTCCTTTATTTGATCTTTCCATTTTTTGTCTTCTTAATATTTTAAAACAAAACAAACAAACCCCTTTGGATCCATGGCAGTAACTCAAGTCACATTTCCTTGGCAACGGTAGTGACACAGTGGAGTTATAAAATAGCAAGACAGAAAATTCTAAACGCATTCGAAATAAAATGCCACCAGGTTCAGAACCATCCTCCAGGGCATTGAAATTGACCTCCCAGCACTCAGTAAGAGTTGTTTTCTTAAGCCGGTTTGTAGTGGTGGCGCACGCCTTTAATCCCAGCACTAGGGAGGCAGAGGAAGGTGGATCTCTGAGTTCAAGGCCAGCCTGGTCTACAAGAGCTAGTTCCAGGCAGGGCAGGTGCCAAAGCTACAGAGAAACCCTGTCTTGGAAAACGAAAACAAAAAAGCAACAACAACAAAATAGCTAAAAAGAAAAGAAAGAGTTGTTTTATCTAGATCAGAACACAGATAGTCAGAGCTGGGTTTTTATTTTTATTCTTTTTAGAATTCTATTCTTCTTCTTCTTCTTCTTCTCCTTCTCCTTCTTCTTCTTCTTGTTCTTCTTTTGGAGTTATGTCATGAAAGTAAACTAGCTTGGCATTTCAAATCCATTCTCAAGGTTGGGTATGTAGAGGTTTGCATTACGTTCAAGACCAAACTCAATAAGTGTGTGAAGGTCAGGTACATGATCTCTCCTATGATATTTGAGCTAGGCAGTCTATAGTAAGGATTCAGTTGGCATTCAACTCACCCAGTGAACGTCTGCTAAGGCTGTGTCTACAAAACACAAACATGGCGGTGCTGATGTGAGCTCTCAGGCTTTTCTGTGCTAGCAATCTTATTCCTAAGTGGCTTCTGTTAGTTTGTGAATTAATAGAATAAGTCATATAACATACTTCATATATAAAATATCATTTAACATATTTCTGAGTTGGTAAATCCCAAGAAGTCCTTTATCTGTCTGCCGAGTTCCTTGAAAGCCTCCAAAGGACCACTAGCTGTTAGGTCAGTACGTATTGAAGGCCTTGAGGCTGGTTTTGTAAAGAGAGAGTAGGTGAGAGTATGCCCTTTTTCCAGTCCTGTGATTTTTTTTTTGTGCCCAGGGGTGGTGGAGGTCACTGAAGTAGCTCTGTGGCAGATTCACTGCTAACTGGCAAAGACTAGCTTAGCATCTTGGAACTATGACTCTCCAGACTGGCTGACCCTGAGGATAATCTAGTGACTCTAATTGGACAGACGTGGAAATGAAAACTCAGGGAATTGACTTGTTCAGGGCCAGGAGTCTCATTCGACAACCTTCTTGATTACTCCTCTTGTCAAGAGACTCCAGTTCCCTGCAGGCCATTACTGCGATGGCGCCAATCCCTGGCGCCATGTATACTGATCATCTCTGTGGCATATGAGTTGGAGATGATGGGGGGAACCCCCACCTCCAATGGGGTGTTTAGAGAAGCAGAATTGGGAGTTTATTACATTTTCTCTTGGAGACACTGCAATATTACCCAGCAGATGTGATTACATTTGTACAAAGTCATTGTCTGCAGCCATTTCTGCTAGTGTGCATGCTTTGTGAAGAACTGCCCTTGCACAGGCTTAGACATCTATTTTAAATGTCACATGGAGTCAATAAAGTAAGCAGAGATTTTCTAAGTGTTCAAGATTCTAAGAATCCATGGGGGATCTTAACTCTGCTTTAAATTAAAGAGCTATTTAAAATGAACAAACTTTCTCAAATGTTGCTTTTACATGCCTGTTTCAGAACACAATATATATAGCTTCATTATTCTTATTTTTAAAAGAAAAGTAGGTATTTTTTCCTTGGAAATATCGGGGTAATACAGAATTTCAACGGGACCCTGGAAAACTTCTCCGGCTTAAAGTGTATGAATGAAATACTTTCTTGTTTCAAAGATCTATCCTTTTATGGGTCAAATTAATGCTCTTTGAAAGAGAGTGGGGGGGGGATTGGGAAGGCGCAGAAGCTGCCTGGCAGGGGTTCAACTCCAGCAAGCCCCCAAAGTTGTCTAGATCAGGCTGGGCTTTGGAGGGTTAGCTTAGGATGGACTGTCGGTCGCTAGAGGGCGCCGGAGCACCGGCAGAGCCCACCTCCTGGGGCTCATGAGCCTGGCTTCTAGGTTCAGAACTGTGCCCAGGTGCGAGGCACACATCGAGTTTCTTGACTCCTCTGTCTCCCTAGTCCAGGTCCCCTCTGTCTCTTCCACTCACTTGCTCATTAAGAGGGAGCAACAGGTTCTGTTCCAAAAGCCACGGTTGAAGACACTGAGGAAAGGGGCAAAGCAAAGCGTTGAAAGTCACAGGCTGGAGAAACAGAGGGAGACGGCAGGGTGAGAGAAAGAGGCCACCACTTTGTCTCTAGAAACCTGGAAGGGGTTCATTACAACATTCATTACTGTTCAGTGTCTTCGTCTCTCTGCGTATCAAGGAACTCAGTCAGTGGAGGGTAATTCAGAGAGAGAAGAGTGAGTGGTCGAATCTTACCCAGCAGGCACTTTGCTATTTTCTATATCTACCTACCCGCCCCCCCTTTCCCTCTCTCTCACCACCCATCCGTCCATCCATCCATCCATCCATCCATCTAGCTATCTTTCTATCCATCTATCTTCCAACCTTTATCTGTTTTTTCTTTTGAGACAGTGTTTCACTGTGTAGCCCAGGTTGTCCTCCAATTCTTCCTCCTTCTATCCCAGTCTTCTAAGAGCTAGGATTATAAGTGTGCTTCACCATCTTCAGCTATCCTTCTGTACCAAAATGTGTGTGTGTAATATGTACACATATATTTAACAAATATATTCAACGTATTATAAATGTGTTAATATTCATAAATCAAACCAAGTTGTACTAATGCCTTGTATCTACTAGTTTCATCAATACCATAATAAAACAAATGCTTAAGTAATTGATTTAATGCATTTATATGGAAAATGATTTGGAAAGAAATTCAATAGAAATGTAACAAGCATCCTAGTCCCTAAACGGTATGTCTGAAACAATCAATCAAACCATGATTTCTATTTTAAAGTATTTAAAGGTAGGACTGGAGAAGAGATGGCTCAGTGGTAAAGAGCACACGCTGATCTTCCAGAGGACCTGAGTTCAACTCCCAACACCCGCACAGCTGCTCCTAAGAGTCTGTAACTCCTGTTCCAGGGGATCACATGCCCCGTTTTAACACCTGCAGGTACTACACACCCATATGGTTCACAAGCATTTATGCAGGCATAACAACTGTAAACATAAAATAATTTAAAAACTTTTTTGAATATTTAAAGGTATATATATATATATATATATATATAGTTAATGTAGATACTAGTAAAAATAAGAACAGTAAAATGCAGAATGTCTTATCATTGCCATTAAAATGACAAGTCCAGCTTTGACTTTGTTGGCCAATACCAGGGTGCAGGATGCCTCTTTTTATGCCTTTGTTTCTTTTTGTGTTGACTCAGCAGGTAACTCAAAGGCAAAAGTTTAGAGACAAAATGAAAACCCGCTGGTTTGCCCCTAACATGTGTCCAGGTACCTGCACCTCTGACCTCACGGGTTAGTGCTTGCTAGCTCAAGTGCTGGGCTCTGGAGAATACCCTTCTGGTTTTCTAGATGAGGAAGACTGTTTTCTAGAACAAAAAAGAAATCATGGACAGACTTCTTCTGCATGGTACCTCCTCAGTTCTGTGATTTATAGTGGCTGTGAATCATATCAGAGCAAGGGAGCATAAAAGGAAAATCTGGAAACAGTAGATTTGGGGGCAACTATTAACACTGACCATAGCTTCTGGCCTGATTTAATTCCTTCTTCTTCTTCTTTTTTTTTTTTTTTTTTTTTTTTGTTTTATGAGACAGGGTTTCTCTGTAGCTTTTGGTGCCTGTCCTGGAACTAGCTGTTGTAGACCAGGCTGGCTTCAAACTCACAGAGATCCACCTGCCTCTGCCTCCCAAGTGCTGGGATTAAAGGCGTGCGCCACCACCGCCTGATAGTTCCTTCTATTTAATTTTTTTGTATGTGACTGGGAATTGAACCTAGGACCTCACACACATTAGACAAGCACTTGCCATCAAGCTACAAGCCCAGTCCTTATATTTTGAGACAGCGCCTTACAAATTCCATAATCTGGCCTTGATCCTCCTGCTTCAGTCTCCCAAATAACTGGGATTTCAGGCCTGTACAATCGGGCTGGGTCTGGCCTGGGATGACTTAATTTTAAAGAGATAAAAACGTATCTTCTATGGACCTAAGAAATGTGAGACCCGGACAGCCCCATGAAATTAAGAACTCCCTTTTCCTTAGTCATGATTGTATTGCCGTGAAGAGACACCATGACCAAGGCAACTCATAGAAGAAGCATTTAATTGGGATCTTGTTTACTGTTTCAGAGGTTTAGTCCATTATTATCAAGCCTGGAGCATGGAGGTGCACAGGCAAGGATGGTGCTAGGAAAGGATTGAGAGCTACATTCTGATCTGCAAGCAGAGAGAGAGAGAGAGAGAGAGAGAGAGAGAGAGAGAGAGAGAGAGAGAGAGAAAGAGAGCCTGTCAAGGGATTTTAAAACCTCACGCCTATCCCCAGTGACACATTTCCTCCAATAGGGCCACACCTTCTAACCCTTCTAATCTTCTGAAAGAGTTCCATTGCTGGTGACCAAGCATTAAAATATATGGGGTTTATGGGAGCCAACATTCAAGCCACCACGCTCATCTCTTCTTCTAGATGAGGAAACAGCTTCAGTAAAGTACAGATACATGAACCAGATGGGGCCCAGATGGGGCCATGAACCAGAGGGAGCTTCCTCAACTCTGGGCCTGTGTTTCAGCTCACCCTTCTGTCACTGAAGAATGACGGTAGATCCTTTTGCCTAGTTCAGAGCTGGCCTGAAAACTGTCAGCCTTCTAGCATTTCCTTCAAAAACATGATGTGTGTTCAGAGCACTCTAGGTTCTTTGTGCTGTTTAGAGTATATGCCAGGAAACCACTGGGTTGTGATATGGTTTGGTGAGGACAAATGAGTATTTGTAGACTTTTGGTCTACAATGAGTCTGTAACACTACAGACTTGGTTTTGACCCTGACTCTAACACTCTGAGAGTGTCTGGATTTGGCTGAATTGTGCGGCCTCTTTATGTCTTATTCCTTCATTCGTTAAAAAGTGGGTGGGCGGACTGAATGTAATCGGGAAGCGGGCCCATCCTCACTGTGTGCTAAGGGTTGGTTTTCTCTGACTTTCTCAGGAATATTTTTTTTAACAGAGTCTCTCACCAAACCTGCCTCTCACTTATTTGACTAGACTGACTGGCCAGCGAGACACAGGGATCCCTTTGTATTTGCTTTTCCAGGAGCAGGATTGTAGATGCTGGCCACTGCGCCTGAAACTCAGGTCCTCATGCTTAAGTGGTAGCCATCTGATCAACCAAGGCCTGTCCCCAGTCCCCAAATAGTGCTTTTTAAAATAAGCAATTTTATTTGCTTTGCTTAAAAGATGAAATTATTCACACACACACACAGTTGGTGAAAGCCATGTTGTATGGATTAGTTATGCTTAGTCTTGCTTTACAGATGATTTTTGTTCAATGTCCAATATAACTGGGGAGGAAAGAAAAACCAAATTTGGGGTCCTGGAGAGATGGCTCAGTGTCTGAGACTGCTCACTGCTGTCGCAGAAGACCTGGGTTCGGTTCCCAGCGGGCACACCAGGTGGCTCACAGTCTCCTGTTATTTCAGCTCAAGGACCCTCTGGCCTCCTTGTGCAGCATATGCACGCAGTACACATCAACCCACGCAGGCACATGCACACATACACATCATTTAAAACAAAATGAAACAAATTTTGGATGCCCTCTCTCTCCCTCCCTCCATTCCTCACCTCATCCCATGGTTCTAGGACTGACCTTCCACATTCCGTAGTTCTGGGGCTGCAAACCAAGACTTTGCACCGTGTAGACAAACTGAGACACATCTGAGTTCCCTACTTTTTCTCTTACTTATGACATCATTGCTTTGTAATGTGAATGTGTATGGACACACCAATCCCCAGGGCACATCACAAGCTCTTACAGGTAGCAATTATACACTGAAGGGTTTTAAAGATAAATTCAGAGAACCTAAAGTCAATGGACACAAAACACAGTCACTCCTTGGTATCCTTGGGCCATTGGTTCTAAGACCCTGATATCCATGGATGCTGATGCCTGTGGAGGCTAACATCTTTGGGTTCTCACTCCCTTTTATGATACATTATTTGCATGTATCCTACACAATCCTTTTATGTAATTATTTCTAGTTACTTACAATGCCTAATAAAATGTGATTATTACATAAATAGTCTATGCTACTTAAGGAATGATGGCAGACTAACTTATATTGTACTCCATTTTCTAAACATTTTCTGTCAGTTGATCATTGGTTTAGTTCACAGAGGCAATAGGAAGGCCCCTCACCTCCATTTACCAGCCTATGGATGCTCTTTCTTTAGCAAGCACACTATGTGTAGGCCATACATGTGCTCACTTGACATCTACTCTGCACCACTGAGATTTGTTTAGAATGCGCCCATGCCTTGATTGTTTGCTCTAAATCACATGATATGAGTAGATGCATGAAGCTCTGTATGTCAGCATTTGTGACTTTATCTGTAAATACATTAGCTATTCAGCTTGCAGATCATAGCATTTTTAAAAGGCTGATTTTCGTCCTCATAAATGCCCCGCTCTATCTTGTGCTGGTTAGGTTTTTGTCAGTTTGACACATGGCGAAGTCATCTGGGAAGAGGGAATCTAATTGAGACAATGCCTCCATCGGATTGGCAAGTCTGTGAACTCTCATGAGGGAGGGTCCAGTTCACTGTGGGTGGTGTGATTCTGGGTTGTATAGGAAAGTAAACTGAGCAGGCCATGGGGAGCAAGCCAGTAAGCAGTGTTCCTCTGTGGTTCTGCTTCGGTTCCTGCCATGGCTTCCTTCAACAATGGGCTAAGATTTACACATATAAGGCAAAGAAACCCCTTCCTATGCATGTTGCTTTTGGTCATGGTCCTTGTGATAACAATAGAAAGTTAACTGAGACACTCTTCAGGGCAATGCTCTGTATAGTCAGACAGGTTGCCTGATGGTGATGGACATAAATTCTGAGTGATATGTCCCTGGGTTTAAAATTCTGGCTCTGCTTGTCCCATTGAAGTGCCACAGATGTAAACGGAGGATAACAATGGTGCCACGGTAACTGTAAGGCTTGCAGTACTCATACGGTAGCTATTCTTGGCTGTGGACATCTCTCAAAAGGTGGCCTGAAGTGACTCCCTAATGGTAGTGGTTTGCTGTGTTGCAGATAAGTTGAAAAAGTTGGGAGTGTGTTTATAAAGCTAATGAAATCAGCAACAAAACGGACACATTACACAGCTTCTTGCTAACCAGTACTCCTTTCTCCTGTACCTCTTTTTCCTTTCCTCTCTTCCCAACCCCCGGCACAAAGATGATACAACACCCAAGCTGGGGCTTCTCTAAGTTCAAAATTCCCGTTTCTCCTGGTTCCAGTTTTATTTCAAATGTAGGGGCAAGCTTACCCCTGGGCCTCAGGATCACAACTGAGTACAGAATCAGCCCTTGCCCTCCACAAGGCTAGCAACAGACAGTTACTACATTAGACTTAAAATCTCTTAATATGTAGTCAGAGAATGTCCTAGGCCAACAGCCATAGTGAGGATGGTGGGCATTCTTTTGCCATGAAAGTCCAAGTTGGCGAAATGGCTTGGCTGTTAAGAACATGTACTATTCTTTCAAGGGGCCTACATTTAGTAAATACCCTTCTTGAACAGTTCACAACTATTTGTAAATCCAGCTCCAGGGGAAAGCACACATACACATGCACACATGCATCCATACACGCAGGTGCACACACACACATGCACATGCATGTACACACACCCCCGTTAAACAATAAATCTTTTAGAAGAAAGTGTCAAATTTGGCCAGCCTAAAATATCATTTTCAAGCTGTGGATATCACAGTTGAGCATGAACAGGAGCCTTCTAGACGGATGTCTGAAACACAGTTGATTGATTGGCTCTCCACCCTAGGCTTCTGACTTAGTACACTCAGGGCGGGAGCAAAACAGTTTGTGGTTCTGTTTCCCAGGTGATGTTGAGCTCACACTTTGAGAGCTGGTTTCTTAAATATTTACTTAATATAGGCTAGTTATGTGTTTTCCCTCCTGTGCTTTACCTGGGAAGAACATTAATGGTTTTTTTTTTTTAAAAAAAAAAAAACAAAAAGCAAACAGAAAAGGCCCTGGCATTTGTTGAGTGCCTATGGCATTTACTGTGTGTCGGGCACCTCCCAGGGTTCTGTGCACACATTATCCTATGTTTTCCTCAGAGCCACACTGCTCAGTGGTCCAGGATTATTTATCAAGTGTCATGCAACATGCTGTATGAGGCTCTGGGGACATAGAATGGGTGAGAGGGAAATAGCCCTGCCCTTATGGCTGCTCTGTTTCAGCAGGGAAAACACGCAGGGGCAAATAATCGTAGAGGCAATTGTAACATGAGGGCCTGCTCGTTGGGGTTTATGTCCTGCCCAGTCCCCCAGCCATTTAGGTCCCAAGGAAAATCACACAGAGAGGTCTATATTAGGTTATAAACTGATTGGCCCATTAGCTCAGGCCTCCCATTAGCTCTTGTAGCGTATATTAACCCATTATTCTTATCTATGTTAGCCATATGGCTCAGTACCTTTATCAGCAGGGCAGGTCACATCCTGCTTCTTCGATGGTCTGGGAAGGAGTGCCGAGAGAGCTTCCTGCTTCCCAGAATTCTCCTATTCTCCTTGCTCTGCCTCTACTTCCTGCCTGGTTGTCCCACCTATACGTCCTGGCTAATGGCCAATCAGCGTTTATTTAAATCATGATTGACAGAATACAGACAATTCTCCTGCACCAGGCAATGGGTTTGATCTGCACAAAATAAGCAGCTCAGAGATGCCGGCTAACTTGTGGTTGCATACTGAACGATGGATGCACGAGACAAAGGCAAGCACCATTTTACTCCAAAATGTACAGTCCTGCTAAAACATGACAGTTCAAACTCTTTATGAAGCTCAAATGCTTCAATGCTCCTTTCCACTCTTAAAGTTAGCGAAGATCTCAATGAGGTTTTGTTCATGTATGTTGCTATATTAGTATTTACTACATTATAATTAAAGGTACTCGCCCTTTGAGGATGGCTGTATTAAATCCCATTTCAAATCCTAGCACCTTTCCCAGACTCCGAGTCCTATTTCTTTAGTGACTTTTGGAACCATCAAAAAATGAGAAATATCTTGTCCCCCCCCAAACTTTTTATTTATTTATTTTTTATTTTGCACAAGGCTCGGTTTTAAAGCCTTGCTTGCCTGCATTCTCTAATGGTGATTTCCTAAGCAAAAGGCCAGTGTGCTTTGGAGTTGTGCTTTACATTATTGAAGTATTTCTTTGTATAAATGGAAAGCAAGAGTTAATGTGTCCATCCCAGGCCAAACTAAGATGCGGTTTTGCTATTCACTGAGGGAGTTCTGTCCTAGCTGTCACTTTGGAAAGGTGACAACTCATATAAGTTTGTGACGCACATTTCATTCATGTCCCCCAGGGTACATGCCACTGCAAGGCAAGCCCAGGAGAGCTGTCTGAGGGATCACTTCTGCTACTTCAGTGCGTTGAGAGAAACAGACAGATGGCCACACTGAAGAGGGCCGGAGGCTTTTTTCTCCTTTGCTGCCCACTGATTTGTGCTTAATCGGAGTTTAAGGGCGGAAACACTGCATATCCCTATTATTTTAATTCCTTATCTGATGGCACGGAGGGATTCTAGTAGATAGTTCCCTTTGACGTGTAATGGTCCGTGGTTGTTGAGCATCAGCTCTGGCGGATTCTGAATGCTTTATGGTGTCGTTAAGTGCTACTGAGTAAATGCAACCCAATTGGAGCTGACATAATTCAATGTGATTCTCAGCTGATGATCGATGAGTTCAAACCTCCATCTATCCTAATAGAGACAAATGAATGAAAGGGGTTCCTGTCTCAGGATTGTGTGGTTCTTCAGCGGTAACAGCTCCTTGGATGGGCAGTTAGGGCAAAGGGAAGTTGGTAGCCATCTGACTGTGACCTTTTTCACGCTAAACATCTGGGTGGCTGGTTCCCGGGGCAGCTTTTAAAGTGTCTATCCAGATGTTTTATGTCACAGGCACCATCCATCACGCAAATAAGCAGACCCACGAAGGGTGATGCTGTGTGGCTGTTTGTCATTGTTCATAGAAGCTGAAATTTACCAGTTGACCTCAGGCTGTGTGGCTCCTTTGGCGCAGCACCTGTGTGCACAGGAAAAGCAGAGAGAGGAATGCATGCAGGAATACCCAAGCATGAGTGAGCCGGCTGGCAAGTCACGCCTTCTTGTCATGTCACATCAAGCAGGAGTCTCTGATTTCTCCCATGAGGGCCATCTCCCTAGAACTCTTTTAACTGAGTTTCTCATGCTGCTTTTAGGATGTAAGCTGCTTGTTCAGAATTCCAAAACGCTGGAATCAACAGATCCAGGCGAACAATATACACCCTCGCTCAAAATAATGAGCCCTCATGGGCTTGCAGCTAGGTTGCCTATGAGAGCCCCCTTTCTCCCGCAGGCACAAGCAGGGGAGACAGCTGGGTCCTCCTTCTCCTTTTCTCATCATCCCTGCCTGTAGATGCGCTTCCTGACCCTGCATACCTCTTCTGTTTAGGGAAGCCCAGAAATGACATGGGAGCCTTCAGCAGGAAGGAATGAGAGTCATTTCCCATGGAGATGGGGCAGTGAGAGAGACCGCGCATGGTACTGTGGAGTAACACGAGTGTGCCTTAGCTGGGAGGAACAGAATGCCTGGGAAGCTCAATGCTTACTTCATCAGAGGGTACCATTTTTACCTGTAGGCCTGGATGACCAAGTGACAATCCCTTTAGGATCCCCATGCCTTTCCCATCTTTTAAATAAATCCCAACTTCTCACTATGATCTAAACTCTCCAAATGTTCTATTCTGTATCTAAGAGAAGTTTGAGGTGCAATAAGACTTGGTTCAGGCAACTGGGAATTGGCTGTACCCTGAAGTCTTTGTCAAATGTGATCTATTAAAACATAGGATGGGAAACTATAGCCTGTGATTAAACCGAATTATTTTTTGTAGATATTTCATTTTTTTTGTAAATTAAGTTTCATAAGAACACACTTATATACATTCCTACACATCGCTTCTTCTACTTGACAATGGAAAGCTGTGATACAGACTGACATGCCTGCCAAGCCTGTACTCCAGAATTCTGTAGAAAACATCTATCAAGACCTGTAGGTGGGGTATCTTGATTTGGCCATCTCCAAATAAGAAATATACACGCTCTTCAAAATGCCCAAGGGAGTATTATCTTGAAGAATAGATGATGGGTCAAATAACTAAGTGTCTGACCTTGGTTGCAATGCTTGTACACAGTAGGTGCTTATGGTTTGGGTAATTGTCTGGGTGTAGATATATGATTTGTGATGCATGATTTATCATCCTATTTATAAGATCAAATATCTTACTTTCTGATGAGCTTTTGTGCATGGTTACTCTGTAGAATAGAGAGAGAGGAGATGGATAACAAACACATCCTTGGGGCCACTGTGCCCTAGTGTGCCCAACAAGAGCTGCAGTCTCTTGACTCAGCATCAGTCAAAGTCACTCAGCATCAGTTTGAATTATTAGATGGACACAAAACCCATGAGTGTCTGCTGTCACAGTGTCTCACCTAGAGAGAGACAAGGGAATCTGGGCATCATCACAATCCTGCCTGGTGTTGGTTCTGAGCTTATCTATAGAGATGGGGTTGGAGAACATGCTTATAGCATGTATTCCACAGTCCTGTGGATTGACAGCCCTCCGTAACCACAGACTCAGAGTGCCTAAGGTCCCTTCACTCATGGGTCAAAATTGCAAGTGGAAATGACATTTCTCGTAGTTTCCAGAAATTACAGGGAGGATGGCTGTTATAAATTCATTACTTGTGAAGAGGGGAGTGGAGCAGAAGTGGTAGCGAGGGTAGCCTGTAATGGGCTCAACCCTCCAGAAGAAAACGCGATTTTTCACCCTGGGAGACAGGCTGGTATTCTATAGTGAACTCAGGGTAGCTGACTCCTAATTCAAAGAGTATGCTGTGCTCCCTTCAGGAACTAGAGTTCCCACTGCCCTCTCTCCCGAGGAGACAGCCGGGGCTCCCATCTGCTCAACTCCACGGATTTGACCATGGAGTTATTTATTAATTCAGACATTTGGGAGGCAGCCACACTGGCTCAGCTGAGAGGGGAGCAGAGCTCTGGCTTCACCCTCTGCATCACACTACGGGGCTGCAGGGTTTTCCTTGTAGGCACTCCAACCTTTGGAGCACTGGGTGCAGACAGAGCAACTCAGCTTGCCTCCCGTTTGTGGTAAGTGACTCACTCCCTGTGTGGGATGGATGGCTGAGGACAGGCAGACTGCAAGAAACCCTGGGCTGAGGCAGGGAAGCCTGCTCCTAGGATCTTGGCTTAGATAGGACCTTGGCCACTTTTTCCCTTTTGGGAAAAGGAACATAGAGGGATGAAATTTTGACTCTTGGATTCTTAAGTTCTGGATTACAATTGGCTTCTTTTAGAGAGCCATGCTGGTGTGGGAATGTGCTTAATGGTCCCAAGTTTGAATGGTCTTTATGCAAGAAGCTGGCAGGTACAGACAGACATACAGACAGATGGACAGTCAGACAAGTGTGCTGCTTGAATACGCTGTCTAGTCTTTCCTCTTGAGAGACAGCTTTGGTTTAGGCTGTTTGTGTCTGAGAATTCCTGATGTTTTAGAACTTCCAAACACTGTCAGTGATGGGGCTAGAGGCAGAGAGGTGACGTTTTGGTCCAGGATGTGAAAACAGAACTTATGTTTGTATGATAGATAGCTCAGTACAGTGACATCATTGTGTCAAGGAAGAGAATGATGGCAATTTTTTCTGAAAACCGTGATTTCCATTATTATTGTATCATTCCATTTTCCAAAGTATGAAGAGAAGCCCAAAGCATCTGATTTTAAACCTCGTCTTACATTCATACACATGTGTGTGTTTGTGTGTGTGTACATATATATATATATACACACACATATATATATGCCCTAATAATGAACACTTCATCTAGTTTATTTTCAAATCATTTTCAGTATCACAGGCAGTTATGATTATTATTTTGAATCATAACCTGGCTAGCTTCTCCAAGGGATTTATGACCTAAAGATCTTACTTTGAATCGTATTTATTTAAATTTCTGCCCTCACAGCTATATGAATATATATATATCTGTTACTCACCATGAAGGGCTGTAAATTTTCCACCTACGATCAGGGTAAAGCCTCAGTGGGGGAAAGGTTGCTGTTATTTTGTAAGGGCTAGGATCGTTTTGTAGCTTGGGAATGAAGATGCTCACGTTTGTGCTCATGCGGCTGACCTTGTTTGTCAGTGTTGATCCTAGCATCACGAACTTCAGAGCCCTCCCTCATTTCTTGTCTCACAGCACAGAGAACAAAAAGAAAGGTAATAGAAGAAAATCTTTTCAAGATAAGATACGATCCATAAAGGTGACAGCCATGCCATATGTGAACAGCGATTGACGGAGTCTGCAAACTACTTTTTAAAATAAAGCGATAAGGCAGATTTTCCCATTATTTTGGGTGTCGGTGCTTGCTCAAGTGCATCGTCCTGGCTTTCCTAAGCTTCATTTTATTCTGTAACAATTGGATCTGTCTTCATGTGCCCAGTGGCTTGTTTGGGTCAGAAGCCCTTTGGAAAAGGTGCTCCAAACTAGACGCATGTATCTGCACTCCCAAGTCTTTGTACTACATAGATCACCCGAAAGTAGATGCTATCTACTTTTCCCTTTGAAAGCCCCTTTCTCATCATGAAAAATGTCTTTTAAAAAAGTGTGCCAGTGTTCTTTATGTTGTGGCACTTGTTAGAGAGGGACAGTAGGTCTGAGAACACTGCAGAGCCTGGGCTGCATTTGCTTTTAAGTCATTACGAAGAGCTGTATCTTTTAAGTTTTAGGTACTTACCTGTCTTCATTGTCTTGGGCATTCTTGCTTCCAGTCACTGAGTCCTCACAGGTAGCTAGAGGAGAGATGTCACAGTCTAGGGGACTTGGCAGGGAGGGAACCATGGATTCATGCCAATGAGTAGCCTCAAAGGCCCTTGCCCTTGCCTGCCCCATGGAGCCTCTGAGCCTGGATTCCCTGATGGGCTGCGCAGGAAGCCAGTGGACTGAGAATGTCATGTGATTCCTTGGGACTAATAAGAGGAGAGGACCTCCCATCACAGCTCCTGGCGGAGGGCCAGTCCTGCCCTAGCTTTTGCCTACACATCCTTCAGCGCTTTCTATGCTGGGTCAGGAAACACAGCTTCCTAGAACTGACTCCCGAAGATCCATGACAGCTCCATTCTCATAGGGCATAGGCGTTAGTCAGGGAAGCACCAATCTAGTACTAGAAGTGACTCACACAACCTTCTGGTGGTGGACCAACAAGCTTGGAACTAGGTGCTGTCCACCCTGTAAGGCACCAAGAGCTGTTTGGGAAATAGAGGAAGAACGAGAATAAACATGGAAGACCCAGAAGTACAAGGGTAAGTCCTTTCTGCGTGTTTTTCACATTTTCCATCCTCTGTCCTTTGCTGATCCCCTCCACTCCACTTTCTGTCTTTACCTCCATTTTCTTTTCTTCCCCATCCCTCTTTCTTGCCTTCTTCCTACTCATCACTTATTTTAATCTCCTCTCTTTCTTTCCTCCCATCCACTTGTACCTCCGTCCTTCAATTCAGACCATAACAGCTCCACCTTTTGTTCTTACTAAGGGGCCTCTTTGACCCATGTTAACCTCCAGCCCCCTTTCCCAGCTTGTCTTCCTTAACCACACAGGCAGCTAGCACATACTGAACGTCTACTGTGTGTTGTTAGTTCAGAAAAGAAGGCTGAAATGGTTGGACTCTCCAGCATGTTAAGATTCAATTTAGGAATGTTGGTACAGATACGTGCAAAACTACATAACTGCCATGGCTATGTAATCCTGCAAAACCATAACCAGAGGTACAAGAGAGTCTGAGCAATCTTGTTAGATGAGTTTCAAGAATGAAACAATTTTTCGTGGTGTGTGTGTGTGTGTGAATTTAACAGAACCTTTAAGACAGTGAGTGTAAATTTAATTTCTATATGTTATTAATATTTAGAGAAGAGACAAAACCCCAGTCCTGGACAGGAATGGATGTAGACGAGAACTACATGTTATTGATGTTTATTTTTGTCACCTCCAATTTCCACGGAAAAATATTGCCCTTCCTCAGGGCTCCTGTGGCTGACTAACTTCCCTTCATTCCGGAGCATGACCGTAGTTCTCCCGAATGCTTCTCTTCAGCCAATGACAGGCACGGGGGTTAACCAGCCCATTTCAGACTCCAGTTGGTCCACTTATGTTGTGACTGGAAAATCCACTTGTATAGAAGGTGAAGCTGAAGGGAAAGAGTCCCCAGCTTAGGGGGAGAAAGTCCAACCCATAATTTCTGTCAGATACTCAGGTAACCAAAGCTCTCAAAGCTGAATCTGACCAGTTAGAGACCTGAGAGCCTGGAAGTCAAGATTTGGGTTAGAACTACTAATCTGGCTAGTTTGTGCTTGGCATGGCACTGGATTTTTTTTTTCAGTGTTAGCACTCAAACCCAGAACCTCTTACATGTTAGACAAGTGCAGTGTCTCTAAGTTTACCCTTTATTTCCTGTTTCTTCTTTATTGCAGCACTTTGGCATTGAAAAGCTTCAATTGCTTTGTCATTTGCATTGCCTAATTCTGTAGGTCAGAAAAAGTCTACAGTTTTACATGTCTGCTGACAGCTACATTTAATCTGCATTTGTGGTTTTCATAGTGGATGTGTAGCTGAAGCCAATTCAAATTGTGGTTTTTCAACATCCCTAACTCATAGAAGGCTATCTTAATGGTGCTGTAACACCTGTACAGTAAGCGGATGCCCAAAGAGGAGGCAGTATGCCGTACTGTCCGTGCATCTGGGTCATCCGCATACTTTGTCATATACCTGAGAACCTGACAAAATGCAGTGGGAAAGACAAATTGATACCTCCAGATATAACTGTCAAATATGCTTTTGCCTCGGATGAGATGGGTATATAATGTGAACGGGGGCACTGACGTGCAAATTTTCTATTATACTGAAGACAGAACATTAAATAAATATGCAACAAAAGTGTGCGCCCTGGGAAACACCCTGTGCTGATGAGCGCTGGTGCTAGCCCTGTGTCTGCATTTCTCTCCGTGGAAGTGCTTATAAGAAATCCAGCTGAGGCCCTGTGTTATCAGCCTTACTATGGACGCTGATGCTTCTAAGTTTATTCCCTCTGAGGCTAGCATTTCTCTGTGATTGTTCCATGTGATGCTTAATGGCTTAGCCTTACTGTTAGCATTGCTTGGGAGATGGAGGGTAGTTGGGGTTTCTTCTGCTCATGACCTTTGGATTTTTGCCCTGAAGCAAAGGAAATAATCCATTTATCAAATATTTGCTGGCCGCTTAGAATATAAATGTTCTCACTTCTGTGCTTCCATTGATTATTGAAAAGTTCATGACATCACACCTCCTATGATGTGTGTGCCGACTGTGGGTATGTGTGTCTGCTAGGTTAGGAAGGATGCCTGTCAGTCTAAGAACACTGTGTGATTCCTAGAGTCTGTCTAGACTTTGCTTTCTCAAGTGAGACCTGGTTGAAAGGGTGGCCCTATAGAGAAAGGAAGGGGGGCGAGGTCTTTGGTGATGTATGTACCCCATCATGCGTTAGGATGGGGTCATTAAGTGGCAATTTGAAGACCATGCTCCTCCTTATGGTGAAGGGGAATTATTTGGATTAAAGTGATGTGGCACAGTAAAGATAAGTTGAGTTGATGAATTCAAGTCCAGCCTAGGCTACAGATGGAGGCCCAGTCTCACAAAACAAACAAACAATAACAAAAATTAAATCAGGATCCAAGCATGGACTCTTTGGCATATTGATATAAATAAATTAAACAATTATCCTCAATTGTGAAGATGTATTAGACAAAGAATAAAATGCTAAATAAAATTAAATATTGGGTCAGCAGAATAAATTGACTTTTGTTCCCAATTTGATTAGAAGTGATTTAACAGAAATTCTAAGAAAATCTTTAAACTATGGGATTTTTTGAAGAATACAGAGAATTTAATGAAATACATATGTGATCAATTTAAAAATATTCTTGGTTAAATAATGTCAGACCTATTATACATTATATTATTATAACCTCATGCAAAACCATCAGAGGTAATAGTAAGAAAGCCAAACCTAGCCAGCTAATCAAAAACCATCAAATGACTATTTTGTGAATGACAGAAACCAAGAACATATTACATTAAAAATCATATGGAATACAACCAAATTTTAATAAAATTAGGTTTCCTACTTCCTAGGCCAGTGTTAAAAAAAATCAACAGATTAAATAGTTTAAGAAAAAAAAACAAAACAAAAAAAGGAAGAAAGCAGTTCAGTGAACACAATCATACCTCTAGCCTAGGTTTGTTTGAGTGCTGGGAATTAAACCCAGGGCCTTGAGAGTTCTGGGCAAATTCTCCACTCCTGAGATAAACTCACTCCTGTCCAAATACCTTTTCCTGATCCTGATCAACTCCCCACAGCTCTTACCCAAAACTCAACAGCTTGATCCCCGTCCTTCTCAGAAATGGAGGGGTCAAGAATGTGGAGGAGAAAGGGGTAGGCCCTGGGGCCTGGACCCATGTAGGACGGTAACCCTTCAACATGCGGTAGCTAAAGAAAGGGCTTTCCCTTTCCCTTCTCCTCAGGTGTCCTGAGCTGAAAATACCGTTTTGAAAAGACAGTAGACATTCGGGCTGGTTTGTTTTCCACGCATGGCTAATGCTGTCTGCACTCTATGTCATTTTGAGCAAACCCCTTTCCACAATGCAAGGTGGCTGCCTGCTGACCTGAAGGCTGGGACACTCAACGAGCTGCACATGAGTGCCCCTGCTTAGGCTTGTCTGCATTTAACTGCACTCCCAAATTCTATATCATCTGGGGCTGCTTTTTTTTTTTTTATGTAGACCGTATTGCTCTCAAAGCCCCAGAACAAATTATCTGGCCCTTTATAAAAAAAAAAAAATGTCTTGATACTTAACAATTAGAAAGTTGATCCTAGAAGGAAGAGGAGGAAGTCCTTGTCAGGCTAGATTGCAGGCAGAAGTCCACAGATAGGGTCTGAAAAGATGAGGTGAGAATATAAAGGGGCATCTGGGCATGGTGGCACACGCCTTTAATCTTGGGAGGCAGTGGCAAGCGGAACTCTGTGAGCTTGAGGCCAGCCTGGTCTACGGAGAGTCTGGAACAGATAGGGCTACACAGAGAAACGCTGTCTCAAGACAGACAGAGAGAGAGAGAGAGAGAGAGAGAGAGAGAGAGAGAGAGAGAAGAAAATATAAGGAGGCCTGTAGAAAACAGGATGGGTGTGGGATTACCTGCAAGACTCCTGAGGAGAGCTCCTGCCACCTAAGCTTAGGATACAAAGCTGCTCAAATCCTAGTCGGATTTGTCCCTAATAATATGCCAACGTTTTTCACCACAAAAGCTACATAAAATAAAATACTCCAGTGAGCGACAGGGAGCTGAATAGATTTCTTTCAAATAAAGCTCTGTTCTCCCACAGCTGGGCCATGCTGGCTTTTCGCAGTTTCAGAACAAAACCATCTTGTGGGATCTGACCTTGATTGGATTCCCTTGCTCCAGCAACCATAATCTTTTTGCCACTTTGCAGGTGTTATGTTTTCTGGGTAACCAGCACTGTGTAAAAGGTCCCCAAGGAACCCACAACCATGGCAAGCTCACCTCCTCCATCATTAAGGAAGCCACAATGGAGTCTGCTAACAATGAACGGTGCAACACAGGCTTTTCGATCAACAAATCCTGTTTTGCAAAGATGGAAAGCTTTGGATGCTATTTCTTTTCCATATGTGGCTAATGTCTGTATTAGAGGTTATGCGTGTGAACCCATCTCTGTGCCAAGTCATTCTTGTCATTCTGAACAAATGACAATGTTTCAATGTGAAATGCCTCCCGCAGATGCTTCTGCTTGAGCACTTGGTTACTTGGTGGTGCTCTGTTAGAAACTTCAGGAGGTTGAGCCTCTCTGAAGAAAATGGGAATGGCCCAGCTCCAAGTCCCATCCTTCTTCTTGATTCCTGACTCTGGATACAAGGTGATCAGGTGTCTCCTGTGCCCGCCTCCACACCCTCGAGCCATGACGGACTGTATCCTGTCCTAACTCATGATCCAAAATAAACCTGTCCTTCCTTAAGTTGTTTTTGCCAGTTATTTAAATAACTGACACATTTTCTTAGAGCACAGGTGTCCTGTTTGCTGTCCTAAATGTCTGGGACACTTAGACTCCACAGGAAATTGCCCTGGTTCAGGGTTGCCCCATGCAGGTGGGTGGCACTGCTGACGAGCACACAGGAGCTCTATGGGCTAGGGACCCTCCTGACCTGCCTCCTGGTGGGCTTCTCTTTACCCATGAGGGGGAATCAAGCTAGATAGTTTCCAAGACATCTTCTGGCTCTTTGATTGGGAGGCCTTCTGAGGCCATGTGGGCAGTGCTCTTCCTGCTCTGTGGTGCTTCTAGCCCCCGGGGGTGCCTTTGAAACCAGCAGGGAAACCAGTAGGCCAGGAAGTCCCTGGGGCTCGGAGAGCAGGGAAGGGAGCTCTTGGATGTTCTAAGGACAGGGCTCTAGAGGCTGGAGGTGCGGGATGGGGCACATGGGGCATGTATCAGACCACATGCAGATGTGCCTGAGTCTGGACTGATTTTGCTCAACTTTGGATCAAAGGAGAGAGAGCGCAGCTCCTCAGGATCCAGGGGCTAGAGAAGCGCCCATGCAGCACACATTACTCTCTTTTCCAACTTGCTCAGGCCATCACTGGGATAACGCCTGGCCTTTGCAGATTTCATACCTGGACCCAAGAGTGTGGTGCTTAGACTAAGGGAAGGGGGAAACGTCAAAGTCACTAAAACAGGTCACTGAGGGCCATAAGTACACAGTGCTGGGGATCCCCTTGCTAGGGCCAAAGAACCCTCCATGAAGAGATATAACAGGCCTGAGCACACTCAAGTCAATCATCAGTTTCTCTGGGAAAAAGTGTGTGTGCGTTTTTTTTTTTTGAGAAGAAAAGTAATTAGTTAGGTTTGCATTTGACCAAGGGACAAACAAGCTCTCTGAAGCCAGCTCCCTTGGCTGCTGCATCAGGACATTTTACATTCAAAATTCAAATCCAGCCTGGAGGGCTCTTGCCTCCCGGTGCACATTTCTGAGTGCTGCAGCTGCAGGCGAGGAGAACAGTGCCCTGCTTTACATGGCAATGTAGTTTGGGGTTCAGCACTCTTACATGTCAGGTCCCAGAGCTGTTTGCTATTGGAGAATTCCCTGAGCATCACAGGATGCCTGTGACACCATCCCTGGCCTCTAATTCATTTGTTGCCAGTAGCGGGTCCTTCCCCCCCAATGCTGTCACTGAGTGATAGCGGCATCCCAGTTCACAGACTTTTTCATGTCCCAGCCTCACCGCGACAAAAGGAGACTCAGTCACATATATACCTTTATACCTTGTTTTCCTTTATATCAAAATTCTGTTGCTAATGACTTAGGCCGCTCTTCCTGGCTGGCTGAGATCCTGGCGTGTGTCACTAGGAAGCCTTTGCCTGGCTGGCACCCTCCCAAATCTCTCCAGCACTTTCTCTTTGAAGCCTGGAGCCTCCTAAGGAAGTATTAAGAGCCAGCCAACTATGAAAGCAGTGTGCTCGTCTCTGGGCTAAGTGCCTCTGCTCAGGCAGTAAAATGCTTCAGTGGCGTGAACATATGGCATCAACACGGCCTCTGAGAGCCATGCTGGGAGGTTAACAAGCATAGAGGAAAGGGAGACAGGTTGTGCTAGGCTCAGAAAGTTGACAGACTAGGACCTCCCTTCCTTAGGAGGACAGAGCTGGCGTTCCTTAGGGTACTTCATTCTGTACAGTCCATGCCTTATGTGCAAGAGGGCTAGTGTCTTGGCACTATCATGTATTGTTCCTTTAGTAAGGCTTGCTCCAGACTCTGGCATCTGCCTCAGAGAGAGAGACTCGGAGCAGCCATGTGACCCAGCACTAGTCCTTATGTCTGAATACAGGTAGGCATCTAAAGGATGTAAACAGCTCAGCAGCAGCCCAGTGCGTTCTGTGTGCATAGGCTCTTGATGGTGGCATCCATCACCTGGACGACTCTCGGCAGACAATTAGCCTACAGTATTGGTCAGAGATCAGCTGTGGAGGTTGCACAGTGTCCCAGTTTAATAAGCCCAGGACAAACAAGGCTAGAAAAAGTCATTGGCATATTTTATACAAAAAGCATACTGGCTGTGAGGTTTCACGATCATACCAAAAATGGTCATACCCGGGTGCCATCAAGGCATGATGATAATAGACTTTTTTTTTTTTTTTGAGACAGGGTTTCTCTGTAGCTTTGGAGCCTGTCCTAGAACTAGCTCTTGTAGACCAGACTGACCTCAGACTCACAGAGATCCACCTGCATCTGCCTCTGCCTCTGGAGTGCTGGGATTAAAGGTGTATGCCACCACCGCCCGGCTGATAATGGACATTTTAAAATTGAATTTATTTCATCATTATTATTATTGTATATGTGTATGGTGGCAGGAGATATACACCATGGTGTTTGTGTGGAGGTCAGAGCACAGCTTGGCCTTTCTTTTCACCTTTATGTGGTTTTTGGGGATCAAAGTCAGGTCATCAGGACTGCATTGTAAGTAACAATCTCACCGGTCTTATAACGGATAACTTCATTGGGTTTATTTTAAGAGTGGATCTTTTGGAATAAGTAAGAATCATAGGGAAAATGTTCCCTCCTCTTCATTTCTTTTTGAACCATGGTCTCACGTAGCCCAGGCTGGCCCTGAACTTCCTATATAGCTTAGGATGACCTTGAACTCTGATTCTCCTGCTTCCGGTTCTTATGTGTGCAGCGCTGATGAAGTGAGCCAGGACTTCATGCCCTCTGACACCTGAGCTACATGCACAGCTTTACCTAGAAAAACCTTCCAAAGACAAATTCAGTGGGGATACTCTGAGCCATAGTTTAAGGTGGGCACTGTATGTACATGTATGTGCCAAGGCATGAGAGTATCCATGCCTTGGCACATACACAGTGTGAATGTATGGGTCAGATGGCTCAGCTTAGTCACTTCCTGATTAGAGTGAGTGGATGAGTTACTTAATATCCCTGGCCCTGGTCCTTTGTGGTTATAATAATGCATTAGGAGTTGAAAAGCACAGAAGGCTCTTGATGATAAGTAGCACTGTCACCCAGTGTGCTCTTATCGGTGATGAGAAAATAGGTACCATGTCTCAATTTATACTCCTCAATGGCTTATATATGTAATTATGTACAATGAATAGAATATACATACATTTACAATAGAATATACTATCTACATGTAGTATATATGCATATATAATTATGTATGTAAATGTGTATAAATACATATACAATTCACATGCATATGAAACGTATTCACCTCATTTTATGCTTGATACTGGGTGAGGAGGTTCTGTATCTTGAAATGCTTTCTTTCAGTAAGACTAGAAGACCGTATTTCAGACACCTGAAATATCTTCCTATTAAGTCTCTAGGGCTCCAGCTTTCCATTCGGTCCATGACCATTTATTGAGCACCTACTGCATGCCAGGCACTCTCCTAGGGGCTTTGGATTCAGCTGTGAAAATAGACAGATACCAATCATACATTTTTTAAGAAAAATAGTGTTTATTTATTTATTTATTTTTAGTGTGTTGGGGTATGTGTGTGCATATATGTTGTATTAACCTGGGTATGCTCATGTAGAGGCAAGATGTCAATGTCTGATATGTTCTTCACCTTATTTTTTTTGTGGGGGGGTCAAGGTCTTTCATTGAAATGAAAGCTCACTGAATTGGCTTCCAGCAACCCCGCACCCCATGTTCTCCCGTCTCCTCCTCCCCTATGCTAGACTTATGCCACCAAACATGCCTTTTACATACGTGCTGGCGATTTGAACTCAGTCCCTCATACTTGCAGAACGATGCCTTCTCTCGCCCAGCCATCTCTTTGTCTCACTTTCTCAGAGTTTGTATGCCAAGTGTGGTTCTGCCATGCCTCCAGGAAAGAAGTCTGGTGTTCAGCATTGTTAGAGCGTTTGTGAACAAGCTGTGCCCTGTTCGTTCTGTGTTGGGTGCTGGGGAAGAAGGGTGTACTGAGAACAGAGAATCTGGAACCCAGCCTCAGTGGTGGGCGAACTGGATAACTGGCACATGAGCAATTAATTTGGAGACAGAAAATGCAAATTCAAGACAGGTGTCTTGATAATCCTAGAATTTTTAAATACAGTTCTGGATGAATAATTCATTAAGGCTTTTTACTGAGGCATGTCAAGGCATAGTGCCTGGAATATACTACGTAAGACTGTGCATGAATGAACAGTTCAGTGAAGGAAGGGCTGCCATGTATGGTTGCATGGGTAATGCACTGTGCAACTCCAAGGGCATGCCATTGAGACTGTGGAGTTAATACAAGCCGCAGGCCAAGGACAGCAGCTCTGTTCATTATCTTGCTCACAGAGTCCTTCCTACACCCGACTTACTGTTTCAGGGGCATCTCCCCACACTGTGGCAGCTTTGGACTCTCCAGCCAGGGCAGTCAGTTTTTCCCTAGGTTCATGAAGTGTATCAGGGAGGGGCTTTCTGTCAGAACACGGTTTCTGCTTGGAGAACAGAAAGAACAGCCCCTCGATGATGAACTGTGAGGGAGTCTTGGAAGTAGTCAGGTCTTTGTGGTGAAAGAGGAAGACACTGAAGTGGAGATTTTCTAGGTCTTGGGCTTCCTGGTGTAAGTGTACGAGCCCTTTGCCCTGTTTTCTCTTGCTGAAACACACCGTCTATTGAACTCTTCTTTTTCTCAGAAGACTCGAGAAAGACCCCAGGAAACACCAGCTGACCAAGGCTCTGGACACCACAGGCACTGTTGAAAACCAAGGGAGTCAGCAGAACTGGGGAGAAGTGAGACAGCTCCCATTGCTGTTTGTCTCGGAACTCCCTTTGAATATCTGCTCTTCCTTGGAGTCAGCAGTAAAAGAGATGTGTAATAGAGAACGGTAGCCATTGCTTCTCTCCTTACGTCTTGGATGGCTGCGGTTGTAAGCAGGATTTTACGCTTTCTGTCCCGTTCCTCCTCCTTAGAACGAGGGGGGGGGGGAGTTGGACACTGCTGAATCACACATGGGATTTCTTGAATATTCCTCACGATCCTGAGGGGAGACCGCCTTTCTGAGGACTGGGGTGCCACACACAGTGAAACTGTGGGAACCCAGTCTCTAATGATGCTCCTTGCTCATCATTTAGTTAATTCTCAGTAAACACTCAGACACTTAGCTCCCGGGGGTCACAAAGCATAAAATTAAGGCTTTCATCATGCTGGAAAAAGTATAGAGAATGATGGAGATGACTTTGAGGGTCTAGGAAATGCGATTTTTGAGCTATCTGATTTCAAGGCGGTTTGGTATACTTCTTGTGGATGCATCTGGCTCCATGTGCTGTGAGCACCTCTTTGAATTTCAGAGTCTATAGAGCCTTACAGATAATCTACTACAGTGGTCAACGGGTTCCATGATGCCTTCTGTGCTGATCTTCCTAATAAAAATGGGAAGACTGAGGCAGAAATACATGCTGCCCCCATGAATCCTCTCAAGGAAGAGATTATTACCTAAGTCTTGCATGTGAGGAAACTGAGGTCTTCAGCAATTGTGTGTCCCAGAGCGTTTGGTTTGGGATTTTTCCATCTCCAGTAACTCCTGTGTAATGTGTGCTCGAGGTCTTGTGACCAGTGAAGGTGTGACCAGGGAACTAGCACGTTCCCTAAATGGAAGGAAGGCAATGATGGTCACCCCCCATGAATAGGTGAAGACAAGAGTGACCCCTACTTAGTCAGCAATCACACTGGTCAGGCATTGGGCTTAATTTTATATTCCGAGAGCATTTCAATGAGGAAGGTACTGACTTCCGTCCTGTTTGACAGATGTTAAGGTCCACAGAGACAAATGGCCTCTCCAAAGTCACACAGCTGTTAGAAGTGCCCCATCTTTTTGTATACGTATGCATGTTGGAGGGTATGTTTGCACATGTATTTGCAGGTACACATGTGGAGACCAGGGGGACATTAGGAACCTTGCTTTGTCATTCTCTGCCTTATTTCCTTAAGAGAAAGTCTCGCACTGAACCTGGAGCTAGGTTGGTAGCCATCAAACCCCAGTGAACCTCCTGCCACTCCTCCACCCAGTATTAATATTGTGAGAATGCAGAGCCATGCCTGAGTATTTACATGGGTGCTAGGGTCGCAGACTTAGGTCCTTATGCTTGAACAACAAGCGCTCTACCGCTGAGTGATATCTTCCCATCCCAGCTTCATACTCTTAAATATTTTTGTTTTCTGTTGGATTTTATGTTTCTAGAAATGATGATGAATTACTTCTAATTAATCCCTCCATCTCTCAAACTATCTGAAAAGTATTTTTTCTCCCCACTAAGGAGAGCCTCCTATACTTACTAACCATGGCGGAGGGTCGCTGAGCCAGACATTGACCTCTGTGGAATGTTTTTCTTCCTATCTTCTGTCCATCAGGTAGACAAGTGAGAGGAAGGGTGTGCAGCAGATTTCTGTCTTGATTCATTTTGAGTGGCTTTGTTAGCCATCAGGTCATGCCAACTTGACAAATCACCTCAATGGCTCAATACGATGGAGCGACTGCAACACAGCTACCACATTATCAGTGAGCCAGGGACTGCAGTCAGCTTAAGATCTGCTTCATGGTCAGCACAACAGAGCTGGGTGCCGGTCTGTTCTGGGCCAGCTGGAGAAAAGACAGGCCTCTACTCATCTCTGAAGCCTGGTAGGCTACAGAGGACAGGGAGGAGAGGGGTTCCTTTCGGTGGGAGGAAGGAGGAAGACTGTGTTAAGGGCTTCAGAAATCTCTATTCCAACAGCGTTGACTCTTATTTTATTGCTAACATGGAGACAGAAAGAATTTGAGGCAACTCGTGGGTTTCCCAAGATGGAGTCTACAGGTTTGCAGTTTGATTAGGGATGCAGTATTCATTTTGCTTCCATGGTGAACCATTGTCAATTTCAACTCGTTGCCAGCTTGACTACTTGAAGCCCCTCAGTGCTGGTTCCACCTCTAGCTGCACTTGCTTTTCCTTTTCCATCTGTCATCTTCTAAAACTGTTTGCCCCAAACTGTCAGGAGTGCTTTAGTTCAGGGAATTGCACATTTTCTTTAGACTGTCTCAGAAGATGACATGAGTACTTGCCTTTAAAAACTGCCAGTACAGGGTTATTTCCCATTAGACTGTTAAGCTCCTTCACAGTACATGCTAAGCATGCTTTACAAAGCATAAGACTACATGATACAGCACTCAATTTGTCTCTCTCTTTCGCTCCTCTCTGTAAACACACACACACACATGCCAGCAAAAATATTGACAGCCATTATTTATGAGCTTAATTTTTATTTTCTTCTCTGTAACTTTTCTAAATTAAAAAAGAATTTATATGAAAATTCCACCTTTGTTGCTGAAATAAGATCTAATAAAAAGATGCATTTCACACATACATATTATCTGTTTGCCCTGTTTCTTTCTTAAAACCGCCCAGAGCTTGTAGGACCTTCTTAAGGAAAAGGCATACAAGGCAGGAAGAGAGAGAGGTACCATTCAGAGATGGGGATATATCACTTATGTCACAAGATCCACCCCTCTCCTCTTGTGCTTGTTTAGGTTAAGTATTCGCAGGCATCTTCTGATGGTTGCCATATTGCAATTAAAATGCCAGGACTGGCGTGTTTTAGCATCTCCTTCCACAGCCCCAGCTGTCAACAGCTGCCCCTGTTTAATCAGGGCCCATATTGTTCCCTTCCATCAAGCAACTTTCAACTTTCTCAGTTAACAACAGATGGAAGAGAAAGACATCAGCTGAATTTTAATTTAGTCTTGCCACTTAGAAAATACACTAAAGAAGTAGCCTTAGGATGGCTTGCCAATGGAGGGATGGATAACACACCTGTTGGAGCTCTGGTTACTGCCATCTTCTCATCCACATTGGGATGCTGTGGGGCAGCAGAAGGACTGGTACCCAGAAGCAGTTGATGAAGAGCAGAGAAAGGGCCCTTGGCTATAACATCATCACATGCCAGCTGTCTCAGTCATAGAAGAAAGGAGATCTGAACCTCATTCACATGGTCCCTAAGAATGAATTAGTGTGAGTCTTGTGGGCTTTGTGAAAAGACAATGAGACCAGCACCCCAAAACTTCCCAACAGGAGAGCATTACTCCAGGCTGTAAAGTTATTCCCTGTAACACGTGCCCTGATACCCCTGACTCCTTTAACTGCAGAGTTTCCCTACAGTGGAAGCCATGACATCCTCTGTACTGGCTATGCTGTGACATGTGCTTCTAAGCGTGATGTGTGGGTGCACACACGGTCATCATACACAGAAGCCCTTCATGTGTACATCTGCTATAGATGAGTAAACACACAGGCTTCATCCAGAACCCATAGCTCATTCATTAACTCGGTGCTTCTTCAACCCTAAGAGGCACGTGGGACATTTATAAAACATGCAGGTTCTCAGGTCTCATGGCTGGAGTCTGAAGAGTCTGCATTTCTGACAAGTAGAAGGCTGCGAATGCAGGGACCACACATCCAATAAGAAAGGTGTAATCAACAGCTTGTCTTCATAGGGATCACCAGCTTTTAAATAGGGCTTTGGAGAGGACTGGCTTCTGGATATAGTTTTTCCTTACATTTTTTTTGACAAGCATAATTGTTTCTTATGTACACTTTGATGTGTAAATAAGTCTGCCGGCTGGTTAGTTGACTTGTTGATCTGAGATGTGTGTCACTATGCACCCATGGAGGTCAAAGGACAAACTAAATCATCTGCCGTTCTCTCCTGCTGCCTTGTGGGAATCAGGGGATCAAACTCAGGGCACTGGGGGCTTCCAGTAAGTAAAAGTGCTTTTACCTGCTGAGCCAAGTTGGGTTTTGTTTTTAAACCTAGAATGGACTTGCCCAAACCGGTGTCATTGACTGACTTTGTACAGGCTGGGCGGGTATGCTTACACATGTCAGTTCCTCTTCATTCCCCAAAGACTGTGAGCTTCTGGAAGAAGACAGGCAAGGCCTCGATCAGGATTTGCTGTTCTCAACATGCTTATCATTTTTACTGTGATCTGTTAGAGTGAACTTGGGGAGAATGCAGTTTCGTAAGATGGAGCATGGAAATGTGAAGGAATTTCCTCTGGAACTTTCCTGCTTTGCACTCCTGCTTCAACTGGAGCTCAGTTTCTTTCAAGGTCCCTGTGGTGGTGATAGTTGGAGACACATTAAAGAGGATCTCAGTCCACGTCACTTCTTTTTCCTCCCCTGAGGCTCTGTGGAAGTCAAAGGACAAGGTTTTCTGCCGTGGTGTGGGTTTGAAGTAAAACCCTCATGTCCAGAGCAGTTGGTCATTGGCCTCTGAGACTCTCCTGTGAAGGCTATAGTGAACTGTTGGGATGACTGGGTGGGCAAATAAGAGAATGAAGATATAGGTGCTTGCTCAGTGGTGTGGGTATGGGCTCAGTGGTATGGGAACGGGCTCAGTGGTGTGGGTACGGGTTCAGCGGTGTGGGTACGGGCTCAGTGGTATGGGTATGGGCTCAGTGGTGTGGGAACGGGCTCAGTGGTATGGGAAAAGGCTCAGTGGTGTGGGTATGGGCTCAGTGGTGTGGGAACGGGGTCAGTGGTGTAGGTACAGGCTCAGTGGTGTG
>PVIU01007613.1:0-90000 GCA_004026605.1 Ondatra zibethicus | reverse complement strand
CCTATCTCTTCTGCATGTATTAACTTTTTGAGAACCGAGTCTTTTTGAATGCACTCCTTCCTAGGCCAGGAGGGATGGGGGTGGGCCTTGGACTTCTAACAGGGCAGAGCACCATGCCCTCTTTCAAGGAAGAAGGGGGAGGGAGGAGGGGTGGGGGGTAGTGGGAGGGGACCGGGAGAAGGGGAAGAAAGGAAAAAAAAATTTATTTCTTTAATTATGTTCTTGAATGGAAAAAATAAAACAAAACAATGTATGGAAAAATAAATAAATAAATAAATAAATAAATAAATAAATAAATAAATAAAAAATCAAACTGCTAACCTCAACCAAGTAATAATTTCTACTTCCAATCTTCCAAGAATTTTAAACCATTTCTTATGACAATTTCTAAGTTAAATGTCTCCCAAGGACTTGACACTCTGATATCTGTGAACTGTATACAATCGCTTACCCATCTGTAGTAAAAATATACCCCAAAGAGAAAATACCAGTGCAAGACTTTTCTCTGCTTCTTCCATCTAACTTTACAACCCCGGTGCCAGAGCTGCTGAAATAAAAGCTACACACGAAGGGAAATGGAGAGAGCTCGGTAACATGGGGATGTAGTGTGGGCTACATTTTACTTAGCCTTGCCCTTCACCATCAAGAAAACTTCACTGTCTGCCTCTGAACACACTGAGTATCCTAAATGAAGACTGGTAGATAATCCAAGTAGATAATCTGAGGGACTTAGACACACACTAAGAAATAATTTTGAAAGCACTTTGGCCAAATGTGACAGCCACCATATCTGGAAGGTTTCTATTTCAAGAGATCAGTGACTGGATAATACAGAATATTCAAGTCTGGAATTTGGAAATGGAAGACAAATCCTGATGTGTGTTTGGCAACTCATAGTGATGAATCCTGTGGCTCCTCAGTATTCAGTCATTACCGGTAGCAGTTGCCCTGAAATGACTTTCTCTTGAAAAGGTCATTCAATGTATGATATTAATATTTCAGCAAGTTAAGGTAGCAAAGTGAAATGGTGTCATATAGAATGAAACTGCCAGATGTCACCCAAGCTGAGATTTCATGCTGCTGCACTCCCATGAAGAAGGACGGTATAAAGAAATCCCACACTAGCCCAGAACTGAGTATAATAAAGGGTTATTTATTTAGGGGTAGACTCACAGATCACAGTCTTCTGCAGGAACAGGGAACATGAACCGAATCACGCTGCCAGAAGAGAGACCAGATCTATGCTTTATATAGTCTAAGAGGCCACGCCCAAGTGGGCAGGCAACTTAAAGGCTACTGGCGGCAGGAATTCCTACAGCACTCTCAGATTAACACCCTTGCTCTGCTTCACTTAAATGAAGCTGAGCTTGAACTAGGCAAGTGCTGCAACACAGAAGCTCAGTTAGATGTAGTTATTAAATACACACTTGACTTGCACAGGGAGAACATATGGCCCAAGAGCAAAGGCCAGTAATTCTGAAGGCCATTGTAGGGCACAAGGAGGGACACTGACTTCAGAGCAAAGTGACCTGGGCTAAAGTCCCGGTTCTGATACCATTAAATATGGGAACTTAAGCAAGTGTCTTAACTTTCTCATCTTTATTTCACTCACATATAAGTGGGTAATAATCTTTTAGAGCTGCTGTAAAGATTATCTTAGAAATATTACATAAAAGCCCTCAGCACACTAATGGCTGGGAGGAAGCATTCAGGGCATGTTAATTATTACATTATTATTCAAATAATAAAGGATGCTTCAGAATTAATTTTACAGTTGCTTTTAGAAATCCACAAAATCATGTAATTAAAACTAGAACCATCATAATAGCAATAACTAGCATTTACTGAGTGTGCCTGCTTATTAAACCCCCAGAACACAGCTCGAGCCAACACCAGGTGTGCTTTGCAGATAACGAAACTGAAATACAGGGAAGATAAACAATGTCACACAGCTAGGGCCATGACTCAGAACACCCAAGCAGGCAGTGTGGTTGTGGAATGCATGCTCTGAACTACTGCACCATTTTGCTCTGACAACGATGAAGCTTCATCATCCTGCAGATACCTGCTTCCCTTGTCTTTAAGCTACTACACATTATCATATGCTGTTTATTTTGAACGGTTATTCAGCGGTCCTTCACATTCCATATAATGTACTCAGTTAGCTTTTGTCATTCAGCGGGGTTTAGTAGATGCAGAGTTGAGGAATCATCAACTCTTTGATCTTCAGTTCAAAAAGTAAGTGCTTTCTCATTGGAGGCCACTCAATCCTCATTCTCCCAGCCATGCAGACCTTGGAAAACACTATTTTCTGTGCCTGCTGATTTGCCTAGTTAGGACAGTTCATATTAATACAATTCTATAATGCACTCTTTTGTGTCTAGCCTTTCACTTGGCATGACTTTTAAAGGTTCATCCATGTTGCACTAGGCATCAGGACTTCGTGACTTGTAATTTCTGCAGAGTATATAAACTGGTTACCATATTGTCTAGTTGCTTGCACTTTGAAGGACCTGGTTTTGCAGAAATTGCTGGTTTATGCACTCATTCTGTGTTCAACTATTTTACGAGTAACCATACTGTTTTCCAAAGCAGTGGTACAATTTCCAACACCTATCTGAAGCATTTAACATTTCCGTTTCTCCATATACACACCAATACTCATCTTTTTCTTTCTTTCTTTTTTTTTTTTTAGTAGCTTAGTAGATGTTAAAACTTTATTTAAAATAATCTAGATTAGGCTGGGTGGTGTTGGTGCACACCTTTAATCCTAGCACTTGGGAGGCAGAAGCTGTGAGGTCAAGGCCAGCCTGGTCTACAAGAGCTAATTCTAAGACACCTAAGATTGTTACACAGAAAAACCTTGTCTTGAAAAATCAAAACAACAACAAAACAAGTAAACAAACAAAAATCTAATTTGTTTTACTCCACCCCCAGTTTTAGTACAGCTCTGACAGAAGGCTCCCTTTTCTCTGCCCCTGTATGTAGACCCAGTGAGGAAGTACCACCTGTGAACCCAGAAGCAAGCTCTTCCCAGACACTGTCTACTGTTATTGCCATCTTAGGCTTCCTAGAAACAAAAAGTCTTAAAATCTAAATCTGTGTTGTTGCTAAGACATTGTGTTTGTGGGATTTTGTTATCACTTTCAAAATGGACCAAGACGCTGGGCCAAAACCATCCTTAGAAAGACATAGGAACCAGGAGGTTATCTGGTATGCAAATTTTCACAGTGAATGTTGTTAATGTAGTTGGATATGGACCACAAAGTCAGAAGTCTGTTTGGGTAATAAAACTTTAGTCAACATTTTCATAGCAGATAAACCAAACAAGTGAAGGTAGCTTTAAAAATTAATGACAAACATAAAAGAAAAAAAAAAACAGAGAAAGAAATCTAGGCATGCCTAGAGACAGCAAGGACACCAAACAGTGTAGGCTGCCTGGTATGGGAAAAATTCTGTATTCTGTCAATTATGTTATAAATAAACGCTGATTGGCCAGTAGCCAGGCAGGAAGTATAGGTGAGACAACCAGACAGGAAGTAGAGGTGGGGCAATGACAACAGGAGAATTCTGGGAAGCAGGAATCTCCCTCCTGCAGTCCTGCCCAGACACAGGAGAAGGAAGATGTGACCTGCCCCGCCAAAAAATGTACTGAGCCGTGTGGCTAACATAGATAAGAATAATAGGTTATTATAAGTTATAAGAGTTAATAAGAAGCCTGAGCTAATGGGCCAATCAGTTTATAACCTAATGCAGGCTCTCTGTGTGCTTTTTCTCTAGGACTAAACGGCAACAGCTGCCTTCCCAACACCACCTGCATCTACCCCCGCCCCCCCAACCAGGGAAGCCACTCAGTCCAGAGAAACAGAAAGGACACCAGTCACTGTTCTGCCTTGGTGGAGGCCTACCCTCTTTCCTGGAAGCCTGTAGGCAGCTACCTAGTGTCTCAAGCTCCTTGTAACTCCTTGTAACCCTTCTGACAAGTGCTTACCAATAGGGAAGGGCCTGCCTGGAAGTCTCTAGTGTTTGTGTGGTGGCCCAATGGCTTTTTACCCCTTTCCAGCTCCCGTCCTAGTGCTACTGGTGGCTATCACACAGCGACGACAGAGCTCACTAAGGAAGTGTAAGGCCAAGAAACCTTATTCCTGACTGTCTGTCCACCCATGACATCTATTTGGAGATCAGGCTAAGAGAATCAACCAGGCTTCTTCTGAAGCAATCTTTGGGTTTCGTTTATATTGCTTGAATTTGAAACCATCCTGAAAGCGACAGCAGGTAACCCAGCTTCCACAGGCTTCAGGAAATGTGGATGAGGCAGGAGAATCAGCAGAGCCCAGTGTGTGGTCTGAGAAGAGATGGAATCTTGGGAAGAAAACTCACATGATGGACCACACTAAGAGCTGTAGATTCGTCAACGCGTTCTTGTACTCTTTCTGCTCGGATGTGGGCCTCTTAAAAGAGTCTGCAAACATCATTGCCAGACTGTGTTCTGATCTACAAAGTCATAGAGCCTGAGTGTGTGTGTGGGGGGGAGAGCTGACTTTAATGACCGGTGCGCATGCGCATGTCGTACGCATATGCATGCGCACTGGTCATTAAAGTCAGGAATAGGAATATTATTCCTATTCCTAAGACATTCTGTTTGTGGGATTTTGTTATCACTTTTTGGGATTTTTTGATATCACTGTATAGGAATAAGAACAGTCAAACAAGGCCTGTTTCATAAGCACGGTGAGAGCATATTGCAGCTCTTCCTCCCAGACAAATTCATCATTAAAGTCTAGTAAATCTTAAGGATCTTGTACTCTACGTGTTCCTCATCCAAAAATGTGACTAATTCAAACTATACAGGTAAAGGGAAGAAGGAGAGTACTTGGAGCTTTGCCAAGTCCAACATCCGAGCTCTGTCTACACTTAGCGATGTTTCTAGCTCTTGTCTGCACAGAGAAGATCGTTCGTTATTGGGAAACCTGAAAATATCATCTTCTACAAACTGCTGAGGCCAAAACATGGTAGCCCATCTGGCCAATAACATACATATTTTTTTTCCAGTTGAAAAATAAAACAATGTGTAGAAACTTTTAGTAAATCAATACAGTATTGATTTTTTCTTAATGTGCCTATGAATATATTTTACCTAAAACAAACATAAGATCACAAATCTCTGCCAAAAATCACATGTAATCTTTAAGTTTAGATTTAATCGACTGATATAAAACATTTCCATGTTTTATAGCTATTTAGTTGTTAAAGTCACCTGGAAAGTGGGGTCCCTAACTGAAGCATTGCCTTCATCAGACTGGCCCTTGAGCATATAGATGGGAACATTTATTATTATTATTATTATTATTATTATTATTATTAATGATTTATGAAGGATGATCCAGACCACTGTGGGCAGTGCCACCCACCCCTGGGCAGGTAGTCCTGGGATGTATAATAAAGTGGGCTGAGCAGGCCACACCGAGCAACCCAACCCAGTAAGCAGCACTCCTCCATGGTCTCTGTTTCATTTTCTACCTCTCGGTTCCTGCCTGTGCTCCTGCCCTGGCTTCCGGTGATGGTGAACTGTAATCTATGAGCTCAAACAGCCCTTCCCTCCCAAGCTGGTTTCGGTAGGTGTTTCTTCACGCAGCAGAGAGCAGACTAGGACAGAGGTTGATGCCAAGGACCTGGGGTATCGCTGTGATGAAGCCCACAGTGTTGCTTTGGGAAGGACTGGGAAAAGATTTTGAAACTTTGGGTTAGGAAAGGTCTGTGTGTGCTCAGAGCTTACGGAGCTGGCACTGGGTGCTTGAACGATAGAAATGTTGAGAGGTACAGAATACCATCAATAAAATAAAGGAATGGTTGTGCATGCCTTTAATCCCAGTGCTAGGGAGGTAGGGGCAGGAGGATCTCTGTCTACACAGCAAATTCCGGGACAACCAGCACTGTTACACAGAGAAACCCTGTCTTGAAAAACGAAGAAAACAAAACAAAAAACAAAGGGAAGAAAGAAAATACCTTTTGCGTAACGTTCCTTCCACACCCTGTGGTTTCGGCAAGAAGTGGGTTGGCTGGGCTGCTCTGGAAGCTAACACTCACCTTCACCAGTTCCGTGTAGCCAGTCTCTCTGGGCGTCCACCACGGCTGAGCCTTTAGGCCATTCACATTGTAGAGGGACCGCTGCCACACGGAGGCGAAATGTCCTCTCTTGTGCCCAAGCTCATACCACTTATATGCCTGAAAGAACAGAAAGCCTGCTTCACACTGCTCCTTCGGAGGAAACATTGTTGTTACAAAATGAAAGGAAGTAACGAAAGCTAATTCAGAGGCTCCTTGAGCTGTGGTGGGGCCGAGTTGCAGACCCATTGGTAAGTACTCTACAGTGGGAACCTACTTCCCTCTAATGCACAGCCCAGCCTCAGGACCAGAGCTCCTGCAGATGGCCCCTTGGTTCACCCCATGATGTACGACTGACAGCCATAGCTCACCGCCAGTGTTGGGCATCACAGACAGCATGGTGCTATATGCTATATATTGCTGCCCAGGGAAGAACTCAAAAACCAAAATTTGAAGTATGGTTTCTACTGAATGCAGCCTGATTTCACACCCTACAAAACTGAATTCGGGGACTATCTGTGCTTTGAGATGATTAAATAAAGATCTAACCTGCTGAGATGGGTGAGAATTCTGTGGTTTAGCTGAGCTTCTATGAGCTGTGAAGATAAGGGAACCTGGCACTTAATTTTCACTCTCGGGCTGTCAGCTCCACGGATTCTGGATTCATGCCCCCGCCTAGTCTGCTTTCCACACACCTAAGCCAGCTTAGAACTAATTTGTTGAGTAGACACGTAACTTAAGATGCCGAAGGAGGGCATGTTTGTATTTAGCTTTCATTTTGTAAGTTTTATTTTTATATTTTCTTTAAAAGGGGGTGGATTATGATTTAGACCATTTTAGATACATTTGCTGGTTACTGAATTGGACTACTAAAATCAAAAGTAATTCCTTTTCATAGTAACATTCTTTGCTGTCCTGTGCTGACAGAATAGAGAAAAAGGACATATTATTCTGAGTTGGCAATAACTATTATGGTAGCCCATATCAGACGTTCTAAAAGGAAACTCATGTTCATAGTATACTGCGCTTTCTGCAATAGGGGACAGCACTCATGGCTTCAGGTTGGCTCTTGAGATACTACTGGCATCTAAGGCTAGCTTTTTCAGGGACAGCTGGCAGCAGAGTACTTGCTCCATATGGCTGGTCCAAACGAGGCTCTGCCATATGGCCTCACGTGGCCTTCCCCCAGGCTGCCTGCTCCATGGGCCCATTGTCTTTAGAGAGGAGTTTGTAGAGGCACACTGAATAACATCTCTGCCATTTCGATGTCTGGTCTAAGGACTGCCCTTTTGAGAACTGATTTTTTTAAAACTGCGACCCCTCCCACCTCATATACAGTAACTCTTCACACAGGTCAAGGTAGTCTCAAACCCGGAATCCTCCTGCCTTAGCTTTCTGAATGCTGAGATTATAGTCATGTGGGATCGTCATACCCGCTTAAATATACAAGCTTTGATCAATAAAAAGAAGCGTTTAATGTTAACTTAAATACTTTCTTTGTAAAACTCCAGACATAACAATTTAAAATTTAAAACTCTTTACTTCTTTTTGATTTTATTATATGAAAAAAATGAAAGTAAACAAAATCATATTTTAGTGTATAAAACTATTAACTTTTGAAAGTGTTTAATAATCATGTTTGGGACTTTCTTGCTTAGCACTGTAAAGGGGGGCTCAACGCCTTCCTGTGTCTTACAACACTCTAGTATTTGCCTTTTACACACGTGACCTCCCCAGGTCCTTCTAACAGGCCCCACATCTCCATCTTACAAACACTGCAACTGAGGGTTATAATGGCTCAGTCTTGAAACCAGACAACAAGTCTTTTCACAGTCTTAAACATACTCTTTCCTTGTACCACTTTTTAAAACCATCAAAAAGAATCTTATTTAATTATCTTTCTCATTAAAACCTCAAGGAGTACACACGCTAATACTTCTTATATATTGTCCTCGAGACACATGTAACTTGGACCCAGAGTTCTTTAAAGCTCAGAAAGTTAAAATGGCTCACTGATGTTAGGCAAAAAAGAAAAAGAAAGAAAGAAAGAAGATATCGCTCTAGCACCTATCTTTGAAATTAATTTGATCATTATTGTTTCAGTCAATTTGAATTTAGGACTTTATTTCCTAAGCCTTCTGCTGTTGAATTGAACACTATTAATTAAAACATAGGATTAAAAAAAATCTGGTAGTTCCTTAATTTTTCAATCATCAGTAAACCATTTGAAGGACTAGGCATATTGATGGTTTTGTGTAGAAAAGAAGTAATTACAGGACAACCCAGACAGCGGGCCGTGCGGCTCACACTGCAGCCTTCAGGGTCTCAGGCTTGGGGCTGCCCTGTGCTGGATGCCTGAGCGAATGCAGCCCTTACAGGTCCTGTCCACACTACCGTGTGGCCTGTTCTAATGCTCACAGGATCCACTGCAAACGGAACAAGAGCCTTGGATCTGCATTCCGATAGCATTTCCCCTTTATCAGAAACGAAAGCCAATGATAAATCAGAAATTTAAAAATTGCTTCTACTGATACATGGCAGAATGGACTCAACAAATTAGGCTAGATTAAAAAAAATGCAAACCACAAAAATTCGTAGAAAATTCAGTCAAGTAAGAAACCTACGTAAATGACCTCCACTTTTGTTCTTGTTTATCAAGTTTCAGAAGATAATAAAGATCGACAGCAGGAGTCCCCCAGCTTTTTCCAGCTGCTTTGCTTCGTTTTTGTTTTGTTTTCTTGTTCTTTTTCAAACAGGGCCACACAGCCCAGGTGGATCTCAGACTTGCTGTGTAGCTAAAGATGACTTTGAATTTCTGATCTTCCTGCCTCTACTTCCTGAGTGCTGGTATTACAGGAAGCATCACCACCTGCTTCATGTGGTGCTGGGGACCAAACACAAGGCAAGGAGTCTAGGAACTGAGCTACACCCCCAGCCTTAGGCTAACCCTTCTTAAGTGCAGTCTACATCAATGTTGTTTCTATTTTTGTCAAGTTATTGCTATGTGTTCTTCACACAGACAGACAGGCAGGCAGGCAGGCAGGCATGCGTACCCTGCACGCGCACACACACACAGAGTAAAAGATTCCCCTTCAGAAATCTGTGTGAGGGATCTACCCTGAGTGGTCCGGCTTGAGCTGGTCTGTCTGGAGCATCTGTACACTGGGAATGGGAGACAAGGTATGGGTGAGAACACTGGATTGCAACTTGCCTGTGTGGAACTGTAAATGACATTGCATGGAAATAAGGCTTTGTTCTATTCTGAATCCCAGATATTTTCAGAATAACATGGCCATGCAGAAAATAAAACTAATGTAAGGAGTACAGCTGGATTCTGACAATCATCCCCAAAGGGGGGCTGGTGGGAGCCCTTGAACAAAGCAGGGCTACCAAAGAGCCCAGGAAGCCTGTTCCTCAGAAGTAGCCATTAGGAAGGGATGAAAAGAGGCAGGAGCCAAGGCTGACCACAATTTTGATTCAGAAGTTGGCCATAAAGGAAGCAGAGACAGAAGTTAGGAGAAAAACAGCTCAGAGGAGAGAGGGAGCTTGCTGTGTCATCTCCAGGGAGTGTCCTCAAACTGGCAGGAGACGTGCGAATTTGCTCCCGGAGAATGAGACTAGATAGGAAGACAGAACGTGGATGGAAGGTAGGGAGCCTCTGAGGTTTGACTGCTGCTGGGCTACCATGGTTTGTCTCCCTCTCTTTCTCCTCCATACTAACAAAAACGTTCATTCAAATCGATTTTCTCACCAGCCTCTACGGCAGAGGCTGTAGGCTTGCCTCTCACATGTCCATTCTTTCAGTTGGGATGGGGCTTCGTGGATGAACGCTTAGGTGAGCTCTGACCCAGGACTCAACACCTAGTATGGGGCTACACTAACACGGGGCTGCTATGGACTTGTTTCTGCTCCCTGGAAGCATGAATCCCATGAACTTTCCAAATTCAGGAACTGGGCTGTTCTTTGCATATTAATGATCATTACGCTGGCAGAACAGTCCCTTAGGCTTAAATACCAGGCTCCTGACAAGTGTTCAGTAGTGAATTCATTGTCCTTGAAGTAAGAGCTGTTTTCACCTAAGATAGGAGATAATAGTAGATTTCTTTTCTCTGTCGTTGCCCTGTACCACAAAATGTTCGAAGAGAAATTAATTAGTGACAATTATATTTACAGTAGTTGAACACGGATTTTTACCCAGTGTTGGTTACTGTGGCAGATTTTTCTCATTCAAAGGAGGGTACTTTTGTACATCAAAAACCACGAAGGAACAAAATAATGACGACCCATCAGTGACGTCTTTCCCCATCTTTCTCTTCACTTCTAGCATCTTAGTCTATTTCAGTCGACTGGTTGGCAGGTTAGAGGGGGAAATGGAGACAGGAGAGAACGCCAATCATCCAAACCTCTACTGCTCTGAATTCACTTGTGTCTCTTGCAGAAGACAGCACAGCCACAGCCGCCCTTGCTTCTGAGTCTTCAGAAACAAGCGGCTGCCCAGAGGCTCTTGTATTCTTATTAAATTTAAAAATCTGAAGCTGTGTTGTCCTTAGATGTCCCATAAGGAAGACAATGGTCACAAAGAGCCACTCTCTCGTTTGTCCTTTTATCTTCAGACTCTGGAGACAGCTGAGGTACAGTTCCTACAGCAGTATAGGATGGGAGAGGTGGATCTCATCATCAGCAAGTAAGTCACGGTGGAGTGGGACAAGACTAGAAAGTCATGGTACATGAATTAGTCATGACTAACGCCATGTTTATGCAAGCTGACAACTGTACTCAGGAAAAAAAGTAATCACAAAGATAATATGTCACTTGGGCTAGTGACAACGTGTGTGTGCGTGTGTGTGTGTGTATGTGTGTGTGTGTGTGTGTGTTGGTACCTGTCATTATCAATGCTACAAATATTCAGCTTAAATTTAATATGACAATTACATAGCTAACCATGAAGATCACAGGGCTTAGGGGTTAGTCAAATAGTTCTAAAGTAACTGCTGCAGAAAGTACAAAATGAAACAAAAGTTAATCTCCATAAATGTTTTTAAAAATTAGAACATCTTTAGAGACTTCTATTTTAAAAGTATTTTTCCAAGACAACACTTAGCCTGGTCCTACACACACAGATACACTCATACATATACCCTGACTCACACACACCAAGAGAGGAACTTTTCACATTACATATTTGATACCTTGGGAAACAAACAAACTGTAAATTCCAAATCCCAAAGACCTTATAAGGATTCCGCTTTAATAATTTTTGCTAAAAATGTTAGTAAAGCTCTAATTTGTTGCTAGAAGCAATAACCCCTCCTCACTCCATTATCTACTGGAATAAAATCACAAGCCCAGTCAACAGTACCTCTTTGTTCCCGACCCTCTGCATGGCATCCCCCAAGTGGAAATAAAACCGGCCATCATCCGTGCCAGGATCTCCAGATTCAATTCCTTCCTGGAAAAAGACAGTATTACCATCTGTGAAAAGTGACATCTGAGGTCTGATGCTTTGTTTTGTGTAGATTTTCCTCAGGTATGAACTATAACATCTCCTAGGGAAACTAAGATCTGGAAAAATATATCTCCTTATTAAAACCTGACTGTGAGGTTGGTCCACATTTCACAGTGTGAAAATGAGATTAGCAATGTAAATTTCACAATGCAGCTACCATTGACTGAGAGTGGACTGGTCCATACATTAGCACGCACTTGTGTGCTGCCATTGACTGAGAGTAGACTGGTCCATTCATTAGCACACACTTGTGTGCTACCATTGACTGAGAGTCGACTGGTTCATTAGCACGTGCTTGTGTGCTTCTGCCGCGGGAACAATCATAGTTCACTGATGCAGATGACTTCCCTGCCAGTGGATTTTCATTTCTTTCGCTCTGCAAGTCTGATCATACGCCATCTAGAGTCTCCATCCCCGAACCCAGACACTTCACTGCTCCAGTTTCAAGTGATGACAGCCAGAGTGTATGTGGTATTTCTTCCCATTCTGGACAAATGTGTTGCAACCAGTTAATGAAATTTCTTATTAAATTTACAGGACTCAAGCCAACAGGAATTTTGACACATGTCATTTTTTTTTAACTGAACAGTTTCTGTTGTGGAATGTTTTGCTATCTCTTCCCACTTTTCACACAAGCACTGGGATGGAGATTTTTGTTTAAAAAAAAGGAAGAGAAAATGCTAAGAGAATGAATAGGGAAAAGCAATAAAGAAATCAACAAAAGTCTGAAATAAGTTAATAGCAAGGACTCCTTTTCTGAAAATTTGTATCTTTGAGGTCTCCCCACATAAGGCCCATTCTCTTAGGGCTGGCGATATGGCTCAGTGGGTGAGGGGACTTGCTGCTAAGCCTAATGGCCTGAGCTTGAGTTTCAGGGTCCACATGTTGAGAAAGCCAGTTCCTGTAAGGTGTCTTCTGTCCTCCGTGCACATGCTGTGTGCTATGGATGCACCTGCTCCACATACCCATGCTTAAATAATAATAATAATAAAATTACACATACACACACATATTTAAGAGGTCATTATCTTCTCCCAGAAGAAATATTATTTGCACAATGTTGGAAATTAGCATCTAACACAACCAACTGACTACTGGCATGGAGCATCCTTGTTTGTTAAATATCTGCCCCAGCTCCTGTGTTCCCACCTATGTAGCTGGGAGAACACTATCAAGCCTCCAGAGTGGAAGGAGACATGAGGGCACCTTAAACCAGGCCAATGCGCATACTCACATGGCCCTGGGAAGAATGGAAAGATCTACGGTGTCCGATGATAGCCAGGACAGATGAGAAAACATGCCGACTGGAGGGCACCCCTGCTCAGCTCTATGCCCCTGGGTTGTGGAGCAGGGGAAGGTAGACGTCTGTGTGACTGCACACGACGTGGGAATTCTCAAGAACGGCAGCAGTTGCAGCAATGAGAACCATTTGACGCAGCCGCTGAGGCCCAGCCATCCCCCTTCTGTAATGGGGGTGGGGAGTGCTCATCTGCTACCTGTAAACTGCAGCTCTTCCCTGTAGCAGAGCTTACTCTTCGCCTCCATACTGCTGCTGCCCACCCAGAAACAAATTAAACAGGTTTGAATTCTCTTCCTCGGTCACGGTAGCCACATCTTCTACGTTCAGTGTCGAGTGCGGCAGGGATGAGTAACGCACAGAAGTGATATTTCTCGTACAGCAAGGATTTTATCCGATAGCCCTGACCAAGACCAAGTGTGATTCTGGTGAACCGTCCAAGCTTCAGTTTAATGTGGTAGAAAAAGCAACAATTATATTTTAGAATTTTGAGCCATTAGCCAAGCTTTGGCTTTCAAACCTATCTATTCTACCTGCTATGGAGGCAGCTGGAGCCCTGTAGAGTGGACCCTTCCTTAACTTCTAAAGAAAGCCCTTAGCACACTGTCTATATTTTAAGAGACTATCAACGAATTCTGTCTATTTCTCGCCAATATGTAAAAACTATACTACGGAGGAATGAATGGCCAATGTATGCTATGTAACATGTAAATGTCATAATGAAATCTGTTGTTGGAGAAAATTGTGAATGTTAATTAAAATGAAAACCACATTATAATGACTTTGGTGTTAGGAATTTCTTCCTAAGGTCTTTTCCAAACAGTGTCTGCTCATGTTGTTAGTGGTGAAGTCAGGATCCTCTCCAGCAGGTCCCTGTGCTTTGGCTCCAGCACGAAGCACTGCTTTGGAGGCTTGCACAACCTTGCTGGAGGAGCAGGTCACCAGGGGTGGGCCTTGGAGGGCATTCGGCTTCTACCTGCCTCTCCTGCGCTTCGATCAGTGGACAGAGACTACAACATGAACAAGTTATTGGCACCCCTTTCCGCCACCCCAAGCTCTGCCGTGCCATCCCCACGGTGACCCAGAGCAACTTCCAGAAACTTAAGAGCCTAAAGAAAACTTAAATGGATTCTGTTGGAAATTTTGGAAACAGTGACGTCAAACAAAGCACATCTCACGGTAGGTGACTCTTCCCAACATTCAGTCAGGGTGCAGGTACCTACTGCCTATGCAGTGGGTGGCTCTTCCCGACATTCAGTCAGGGTGTAGGTGTCTACTGCCTATGTGGTGGGTGGCTCTTCTCAACATTCAGTCAGGGTGCAGGTACCTACTGTTTATGCGGTGGGTAACTCTTCCCGACATTCAGTCAGGGTGTAGGTGCCTACTGCCTATGCAGTGGGTGACTCCTCCCTACATTCAGTCAGGGTGCAGGTGTCTACTCCCTATGAAGCATGCACTCCAATGCCAGGAAGCCTCCACCATGCATGCCAATCAATTAGAAGCCATAACCAAGGGTGGGAGTCTCAAATGAGTCCATGAAGTGAGCAGCCGGAAGGAGATCACGGCAGGTACCTTTAAGTACGGAATACTCTCTGCTATCTTGTTCTGTGCCTTCAGGATGAAGCCGTAGTGCACTTTAGCAAAGCCATCATTGGGTGTCACGTTCAGAACCTGAAGTCAAAGAAAGCAAAGAGCTGTTGTGACAGAGAAGAAACTCTACAAGTGAGCGTCAAAACAAATCCTAATTAGTTTTGCAGTATTTGGAATGGGTGATGATGTTACAGCTTCAAACACTCAGTGGTAGCGCTTTGTCTTGCTGCTATCATCAAACAAAACAAACTCATGCTTCTCAATGCAAAATGCCTCTCACACTTACTCCCTGAATACAGTAGTGAAGGAGAAGGTAGTAACTGCTAGGGCGTGGTTTTAGCTCTGCAATCAGAAAAACACCCGCCAAAGATGACGTCAAATTTTTTCAATGAATAGAAAAAAATCACTGAATTTTTGTGCTTAAAGAGAACCTGGAGGGCTATTGCACACTGCTTTCTATACATGACTCAGCCTATCGTATTAGGACCCATTCATTCACAAAAATATCCATCAGTGGTCACTGAAGTTAGTGGCAGAGTGTGACATGAAAAGAATCTTGAGTGAATGGCTGCAGATGCATGGTGATCATAAAGGCAACTCGGGTGGCATTACAGGGGCATTGCCTTGACCATGGAAAGGACACCTGCTGTAGTATGATCCCGTATCACCACAGACGGCACAGCCCTGCTCCTGAGGCTGGCCTGCACCAAAATTGTAGTCACATTAATGACGAGGAGATATCTGACAGCTGTAACCAAACCACTGCCGGCATTTTTCATAGGCGTGGGAGTGGAAAATACCCTAGGACCTGTTACAGGCCTAGCATAGTGGCAGATGAGAGTACACCAAGCCTTGCAGGAACAACACTGGAGAGAGCCTTAAATGCTGGGAATCTGTGTGTTAGACCAGAGTCTAATTCTTTGATTCTGTGCTGGATCTGTGTCCAGAATGGTTGAGGACCTGTGTCCTACCTAAGCAACCTTTTGGCAGTGGAAAATTATTTCACAGTAACAGGCTTAAAAAATTATGAATGAAGATCAATTCTTGGGAGTGCAACTCCAGCTATAAGCGATGTGATGCCCTCTTCCGGCCTCCACACACACATGTGCACACACGCACACACACATGTACACACACACACAGGAAAAGGGAATGGTATGAAATACAAACAACACAATAGGCAAAGAAACTGGAGGATAGGACAGGGGTCACGTTGAATCACAGAACATTCTGTTTAGGGACACAAGAAAACTAATCCCCCAGGGAGAAGTGTTGTATGATATTTTGTTTGTGTTTGACAAATAAAGCTTGCCTGGAGATCAGAGGGCAGAGCTAGCCACTAGTTAACCATAGAGGCCAGCCAGTGGTGGCACACACCTTTAATTTCAGCACGTGGGAGGAGGAAGCAGGAAGATCAGAAGTTCAAGGCCACTCTGAGCTACAGGGAATCGAATCAGTCTAAAAGAGAAACAGTGCCAGGTGGTGGTGGCTCATACCTTTGATCCCAACACTTGGGATCTCAGGTCTTTAATACCAACACTAGGGAAGTGAAGACAGGAATATAAAGCGGGTGGAGACAGGATTGTGGGCTCCATTCATTTTGAGGATTCAGTAGGGGTAAGAAGTCTCCCTAGTGACTGGCTCTTTTACCTCTCTGATCTTTCAGCATCTACCCTGATATCTAACTCCAGGTTTTTATTATTAAGATCAATTAGAATTTGTGCTACAGAGAAGAAATGGCAAACATTTTTGCTCTGAAGTACAGTTTCTGGGCAGCAGGCCCTCAGCTCTCCGCTCATTTGCAGACGGACAGTCAGGTATCTTACCTGGTGCACACAGAATCAGGAGGGTGGGCAGGGCGTAGGTGTCAGAGTGCCTGACAGCACTTGTTTCTTTACATGTAGACACTACACTTTTGCACTTTGTAGATGGATGTACAGTGACTCTACCGGTTTAATATAATCATAGACAAAGACACAGGTGGGTTTACAAGAAATCCAGACTGAGAATAAAACAGACTAAAATAGAGTAAAATAGTAAGAAGACTGAGAGTCTTTGTATCCATTTATTATATGTCTGAAAATTCTCTCTCTCTCTCTCTCTCTCTCTCTCTCTGTCTCTCTCTCTACCTATCTACCTACCTACCTACCTACCTATCTACATTTTTACCCACAGTAAAAACTCATTGCAAGGAACATTTCAAACTTTTAAAGCACCACCTATTTTCCTTTATCCAAGACTTCACTTTCCACAGTGAATTATGACCCAAAAATACTAAATGGAAAACTCCAAGAATAAAGGATCCATGTTTTAAATTGTGCATCAGTGGGAATCGCATAAGAAAGTGTTAAATTATGCTCTATCTTGCCTGGGATGTGAATCAGCATATCCATACTGTATATGCTTCCTGACCGTCCGTACTCAGTGTTGATCTCCATCACTAAACTGACTGCTACGAGTACCGCAGTGCTTCTGTTCCAGTAATCCTCATTGCCCTTCACAATGGCCCAAGGTACCACTGCGGGGCAGCATCTATGCTACCATCACATTTAGGCATCCACTGTGGGATGGATACTTAGAATGCAAACATCCTGGGTGCATTACATCCATGGGTATTTCCAAACCATGAGTAGCACTTTGCGGTGGTGATACTGAAATATTAATACTTTAGTGAGGGGGAAAGGATTTTTCTCAGTTCAATAAAATTTGTAAAGGACTCTAAATATTTCATTTGAGCTTTAAATCTCATTTGGAGGGCATGTTTTATAAAGTATGCACTGTATAGATAGATAATACTTAAATCTACAAACCACTCCAAACATTTGGTTGAACTCTTTGATCTGAAAGGGTGCACAGTAAAAGATATTTCGAGAACATTTCTGCAAGAAGAAGCCCAGCAGAGCTGGAGCTGAGAGCTACGGTCAGGCGGTTCTTGGGGCAGATGAAGGTCAAAGGACAGCAACCCTGAAGAAGAATCGGAGCCAGTTCAAGCAAGAGGTGACCAGTGTCCGGTGAACACACTGGGCAGGTGAAGACAATGTGACAAGTGGTGACTTGGCCCCAGACTGGAAACCCCATGAAGACACATTCTGCGTTGCTTCAATAAGCTCAGGTCCTCGGTAAACGCGGACTGGCTGAGCGATAGATCCGCACAGGGTGCGTGGGGCAGCAAAGAACTGGCAATGTCGCTGGGTTGGGATCCTGAGCTGGTGGCAATGCCACTGCCTTGGAAAGGAGATGGGGGAGGAGTCTCCAAAAGCTGCAGATGTGAGTGGTTCCTACCCAGTCTCTGTAAAGCTAGTCTCTATGCCGAAAACAAAACCAGGGAAACTAAAAATGTACTCAAAAATCAATGTGCACAAAAAAATGCAACCCTGGTAACAGTTTCTGAAAGGAACCTGGGAGAAAAAGATAAATACAACAGGCCAAACTTCAGCTAGGGAAGGAGTATCCATTAGACACAGCTCATTCGTTCAGACGCAAGAGGAAGGGAAAAGGAAAACCGCACATTACTTTCAGTGTGTGAACGCTCTTTTAAAAGAAAACCAATCAGCTGTGTGATGTGGCAATATCTGGGGCTTCGTTCATCCTAGTCCGCTCAGCCAGGTGAGACTGTGGTCTCAGGTACCTAAACAACATAATTTTCTTTTCCAAGGTGAAGAAAAATGCTTCGCATTTCTGAGACTTGCCGTCAGGTGGAAGGGCTGAGTGCATTCAGGGAAGAGGTTTGGAGGGTGAGAGAGGAGACATGTACTGTTAGAGGCCAGTCAGGGTGCACTTGAAGCTCGCTGTGACCTCGCGTGTGCGTGACACCCAGGCGGCGGCAAATGGCTGAGGATACTGGAAGGAAAGAAAAGAGGGGGATGGGAAACGGGAGAATTTTACAAGAAGAAGAAGGGAGTGTGGGAAGGAGGGGACATACAAGTAGGAAGGACCACTGCATTTCCATTTCTGTGTCTGTGATGATGTGTTCGTTTTACAGTCACACAGTTTTGAATCACGGAGACACAGGACGTTTCTTTTAACCAAATTCTGTAGGGCAGGGGACACCGGGTATGCTAGCAGATACCATGGTCACATGGAATTCTCTTATGGCCTGATGTGGGTCTTTTCTAGAAGGCACACATTTGCAGTGCCTCAGTCTACCTGTGCAGGCATCAGTGATACCATAGAAAGCCAAGGTCAAAGTTCTGCTCTCTCACAAACAATAAAGTTGATAACAAGGGTTGAAAGACAATAGCTTCAAAATTCATTGATTTTTCAATTAAGCACAGACAGCAACAGCGGTAAGCACCACATTGAGAGTGGACCAGGTCTCTGGCCTGGGGGTGAGACTGCTGTCGTTGACAACATTCTCAATACACAAGAGCCCCTGGAGCTACGCAGCTAGCTCACTGTAGTAGCATTTCCTGTAAAGGGAGCAGCGTGGAGACCATTGATCCAGAGGCCTAAGTTAAGGAATAGCAAGTACTCAGATCTGTCTTTGTTTTACAGAGCTTAGCTGGCTCCTGCTTCAGAGTCCATTCGACATCCTGTTTGCTTTGTACCAAATAAATTCCCTCATTGCCTGAAGGAGCCAGTTTTCTAGGTTATATAGTTGCTTGTGACTTAGAGGTTGTCTATTAAAATGTCCACTATAATGTAGAAATCCTCTGAAAGCCACCCTGGCCAGAATATCAATGCCCTTTTGAAAACAGTATAATCTACTACTTTTGCCTGAGAGGCTTATACTGCAAAACTTAAAAAGATTATAGGTTTTACACATATTAACCTCATTATTAATTTTATTCTGTTACTACTGCAAAGAAAACCCTTAGAAAATTGTCTATAGAATGATAAAAATGAAGCTTAAAAAATGTTACAGTAACTATGAACTGAAATTTAAATTGTTCCAATTAAGATACAAGGATAAATATGGTCAACGTATATGTATACCTGAATCATCTTTATGGGAGCTGCCACTCTGTACAATGGAGACAGGTCAATAAAGGAAAACAAAATATGAAAAATTGGGCATGGTGGCAGTTGGAAGGCTGGGACAGGAGAATTGCCATGAGTTCGAGGCCAGCCTGTACTAGATGTGACATTCTGGGTCCAGGAAAGAAAGAGAAATGGGAAAACCAAGTCCAGAATATCTAAGACATAATAACTTACGTGTGATTTCATTTAAGATAAAGAGAACAAGACACGGTGCATGTGGCATGGAATTTCCCATCAGCACTTGAACTCACTAGACGAGATAATCGGTACAGTCCACAGCGGACCAGTGCTTACCTCTTCATAAACCTTCCTGGCGCTGTCATTGTCTCCCATCAAGAGGTATCCTACGCCAAGGTCGTTTTTCAAGGTCGTATCACTAGGAAACAGCTGAACTAGCCTCTGGAGGGTAAGTAGGGAGCCTCTCATGTGACCTGATGTTGGAAAAAATGATGAATAGGAATAAAAATATTATGTGCTCCTTTGTGCTGAGAACACAAACCGTGTGAGTGGATTTAACAGAGCCTGAAAAACACCATACATCTGAATTCATCTATGAATGGATTCTTAAGTCCTGGGTAGCAGGGTTATAATGCTATACGGAATTACTCACAGCATCAACCCTAAATTGTAAAGACAGGCTTATTTTCAGAACCAATCCACATTTACATTTTTATCTTAAATTCCTTCTTCAGAAAATGTCAGTTTTATAATTCCTTAGAAAAATGTTCTGCCGAAATCATTTTGGTTTACTAGCTTTAAAATTATTAGATAGAGGGTCGATAACGAAGAGTCAGACTTAGGGTCGTGCGGTCAGAACTTTTCTACTGACGTAAGTGGGCACTGAGGGAAATGGTATGGCGCTTCACTGCAGACGCCTTCTCTAACACAGGTCACTTGTCTCTCCTTGCTGATCTAGTTAAAGAGCAGAGGAGACATCTTCTGGTACTAGGGGAGCCTCTGGTGGACGACCGGCGATGGTGCACTACATAGCTCAGGAAATCCCAGGCGCTGTTTTCTTTGTGGCTTTCAGAGGTAAACATTCTGGGTCCACACTATTGCTCTTTGTCCCAACTGGAGACACTAATTGACAAATAAAAAGAAGGTGCTAAGTAAGTCCAGCACTTGTGCAAAACCACCCCGCAGGGATTCGCTGCCTGTAAAAGGGATGTTAGTCACGAGGTGGCCGCAGGTTCAGTCAGGGTTGTGGCTCCCCAGTTAACAGAAAACCTGGCCCATTCATTCCGTGGTCCGTGCCCCAATGCTGGTTAATGTTATTCCAATCAGAACTCCAGGGTGGCTTGTCCAAGCAGCCATTCCTCCTCTTACAAGTTGGTTTCTTTTCCGTACACTTCCGGTCTCCCTGCCTGCCCACCTAGGCTCCAGCTTTTCCTTCTGCCTTGGAATTTCTCTGTTAACGATGACAATAGTGCACACCAGATTTCCTCCTGCAGAAACCCGCTGCCTGGCCCTTCCACTGTGTCCTGGTCCCCTGTCATACTGTGAGGCAACTTCACCTCCATGCAGTTCCAGGGTCTCTGTCCGGTTGCCTCCTCGCCTCCTCATGTGACCCTGCCTCATTTGCACTTCAGCAGAAGAAACCACACTAAACACTGATGAATGTCTGTGAGAGGTCAGACATCTTCAAATGTGACCTTGCTCTAGGGGTAGGATGCAAGAGAATGTCTTGGCATAAAAGTTAAGAGGGAGTCGGGCGGTGGTGGCGCACACCTTTAATCCCAGCACTCGGGAGGCAGAGGCAGGCGGATCTCTGGAGTTCAAGGCCAGCCTGGTCTACAAGAGCTAGTAGGACAGGCGCCAAAGCTACAGAGAGAAACCCTGTCTTGAAAGAACCCCCCTTTCTTTAACTAAAAAAAAGTTAAAAGGGAACCAAAGAAATCCATAATTTTAAGTTAAACAATATTTTAATAAATTCTTTTAAAAAATCAAAATGAATGTAAAAATCCCCAGTGTTTCTGGGTATGTTTATATGCATGTGTGTGTGCGCACATAGAGGCCAGAGGACAACCTTAGGTCTCCTTCCTCAGGAGCTGTCAGCCTTGCATGCTTGTTTGAGAAAAGCTCAAAGACTGGCAAGCACAAAGACCTGAGTATAATACCCAGAGTCCAAGTAAAATGGCTACACATGGTGGTGCAGGCTTATAATCCCCAAAATTGGAAGGCAGAGACAGGCAGATCCTCGGAACTATCAAGCCATTCAGTCCAGGCTTGTGAAGAGCCTTAAAAAATAAGGAGGGATGGTACCTAGGCTTCCCTCTGGCCTGGATGTTCACAAACATTTGCTTCTATGCAAGCACAAATGAACGTGTGTGCACAGACAGACAGAGTCCCCACCCACCCACACAAGTACATGCATCTAATTACTGAGGTTAGGACTGCTGAAATGTAGGAAAGGTATGTTTAAGACAGACACGTTAGCAGAAGCTAGCTGTAAAGCTAGGCTTCTGTGTAGACACTTGGGCTGTGAGTAGGCACCACGTCTTGCCACTAAAACATGGACATGTGCTGTCTCTCACCAAGTTAGCGCTCCACTTCTCACCTAGAAACTGCTGTCTTTCTGACCGTCGCTTCAAGCTCAGCTTCACCAGGTCTGTGGGGGCATCGGGCAGGCTGGCCGCCTCCTGGTAGGTCTCGATGGCCCTGCGCAGAACCTCATTGCTCCTCCTCTTCTCTGCCAAGTCGTCTTCACACTAGAGGACGCCCCATACAGATAAGTGTCCCATGAACTCTAGGCTTGTCATCTTCCCCAGAGATGCAGGACAGTTAACCTTTAGACATGACTTTCAGACAGAAAACTGGCCTTTTCCTTAGCAAATGATACCAACAAAAGAAAGCAAGGTAATGGCTATTTCAAGAACAGGAAAAAAAGGTCACTACTAAGGTACAGATGAGGAAAACTGTAAGATCCAGATACTTCCTAAGGCTAGTAGGGATGGACTTCACAATATACGAGAACATTATACACACAGGACTCTGGTTCACAGTCTGGTCTTCCTATTTTGAGCGCAATGACTCATTTACTCCATCCATGCAACAGCTCTTTTCAGGGATCAGACAACTGTTCTACATATGTGTCACATGAACCAAACAAACCAGAGAAAGCTCTTTTCTCATTTCGCTTCCATTTAGGAAAGGACGAAATGAGAAATACAAACCAAGGTGCTACAGTGGGCTGACGGGTGATGAATGCGGAATGGGAAAACGAATGGTTTGATCAGGACAATCAGGGGAGTCTAAAAGAGGGGATGGATTGTGAGGCTACGAGGAAAGATTTCTAAAGCAGACAGGACAGCAAAGGCTGTGGCTTTTCCAACACAGCGGGGACAAAGGGGAGACTGTAAGGGTGGAGGGGTGGAGGGAGGTGACAGTGGCATCAGGTGATTCAGAGCCAGAAAGCTATTGAGGATTCTCAACTACTATGTGAGGAGAGTGATGTGGGTGTTTTATATGATCTAGGGCCTTGAAGGGATCCGAGGGCTTGTGCTAGCCACAGTACTGAGATCAGGCTGAGAGGAGAGCAGGACTGGGGCGGTCAGGTAAGAAGCCAGGGATACAGTCGCCTGGGCTGATGCAGTGGTAATGCGCAGGAAGGGATGGGATTGTGGATTCAGCCTGAAGGTCAGGGTCAAGATTTCTACAGATGCACTGAATGTAGTAGAAGAGACAGACAGAGAGAGAGAGAGAGAGAGAGAGAGAGAGAGAGAGAGAGAGAGAATGAGAATTCAGGGTTTGGTGTCAGTGACTACTTGACTGAACTGTCACCCCTGAGAGTGGAAGAGAGGACACAGGCAGGTCTTGGGGAAGCATGGAGTCAGGAGTTTCTGGATACAGTAAACCAAATGCCAAGTGGAGATAAACACACAGCAGGTCCATTCCTGGGTATGGAGTTGGGGGAGAGCCTGGCGTTCAGGACGCATACATGGGAAGGGTCAAGGATGGGCATGGCATTTAAAGTTGGCAAGCTAGAAGTCATGAGTGTAGACTCAGAGGAGTTCCAAGAACTGAATCTTAAGATTATCCATTGTTTCAAGATCATTAGAAGTTGGGGAGACACAGGAAGATGAGCAAAGGGGATGAAGAATGAATTACACAGCAAGAACACAACAACACAGCAATGCTCCAGGGGTCAAGCAGAAGACAAAGGCTTTAGGAGGAAGAGCAGAAGTGTGCTCCAAGTGGCCACCAAGATGGACAAGAGGAGGAGAGCGAAGAGAACTTAATGAACCTCTTTTCCATTCAGTGGCCCTGGCATCATTGCTTCAGGGGATTTCTTGAAGACATGCATCAGAATGGAGCCGTGTCAAGAGAACATGGGAAGGATGGAGGAGAAGAACTCCTTCAAGAAGGCTGGCCATAACAGGAACCAGAAAACGTGTCTACAGGTAGAGGGGGCTGAGAGCCCAGGGAGAAGTCTTCAGGGCGAGAGGCTACATTATGTTTCTCAGTAGATGCAAAAGACCCAGCAGAAAGGGAAAGACCGGGGGACAAGAGAGGACACAAACCACATGGAAGTCTTCTGATCGGTGAGAAGAGAAGGGGACAGGACAGCTCATACCTGCCAATGGATAGATAGAAGGTATGAGTACAATTGTGTGAGAGGGTAAAGTCTCTGGACACTTTTATTTTCCTAACAAAATACCCAAGATCCATAACTACAGATAGAGAACAGGGAATGAAATACCAGAGGCAGGAAAAAATAGGGGGGAGCGTATAAGATGGACCTCAGTAGCTCATCAGATTCTACAGACTTTCATTTGAAGATCAGCATTCAAGAAAAATTACAGCAGTTTCATGCCGAAAGTAGTGTGTATTTAAAATTAGAATGGGTGAATATAATTACTACTTAACATAAGCTGTGTGCTGGTTAGTATGTAAAGTCCGAGGACTTGGTAAGAAAATCCTCGCGTCTCCTCCCTCGGAGGGCAAGTCACTTGTGAGAACCAACACCAATTGATAAAGACATCTATGAGAAGGTTCTTTTTAGAAAACAGCATATCAATAAAATAATGTGCTAACATACATTGATTAGGACAGAGGGCTCAAGTGGAGCTGTAGATAGATGTGTATTCATAAGGGAGAAAAATCTGTTAGGAAAAACATTGAAGATTGGTGGACAGCAACTCATCCTTGCCTGATGGAAACGCACATCAGACCGTTCAACTAACTTTCCAGCTCTGCAGTAGGCTGGGCTCTGCAGTAGGCTGGGCTCTGCAGTAGGCTGGGCTCTGCAGTAGGCTCGGCTCTGCAGTAGGCCGGGCTCTGCAGTAGGCTCGGCTCTGCAGTAGGCTCGCCCAGCAGATTCAGCTCCCAGGACAAGAAGTCCCACACCACTAGTCCATTCTGGTCACATGTCCTTCCACCGACTAGTCACAGCCAGCTTTCCTGCAGAACCACCAGCTTATTGCAAGTGTGGCTATAGTGAGTTAACTCCCAAGATCCTGAATACTGACAGCTGACTGAACAGAAACAATGTCCCTGAGCTGAGGAAATTCCACGGAGCCCACCAAGGGAACCCTCTCTACCTGGAGTCTGCAGAAGCACCCAGCAGAACTGAGGCCTCTGCAGACTCATCAAAGTCAGACTGGGAAGAGGGAAAGACATACAGTCCACAAGCTTGTCCCCTCTCAAGCCCCTGGCTCCTTCACTTTAGGCAAATGTAAATACCAAAATAACATAAACTTCTTAAGGATGCTGATGAATGAAGCTAGCAGCACTTGTTTGGAAACTGGGTGTATGTAGAACGACCAGACCTTTAACAGTTTATGTCTATGCGTCACCCAAGCCGGGCTAAGAATGAGCTGCAGTCATGGGCACTCCTGTCACATTCTTGGGTGGACTAATTCACTCAAACCTCCTAGGGAACCTGTCACTTTGTACCCCAGAGCCACTAACAAAGTGAATTCAGTCAATAATTTAAGATTTTTGCATTCACTGTTTCGGGAACTTGCTCAAAATTGATATTTTTTTTTTGCAGAGATCCAAGAATAGCATGTAATCAGTGATACTTAAAAATATAGACACTACAGTTTATATTTGACTTGGTGTTGGCGCTTTAAGAGCTGTTGAGATAGTGCAAAGAAATTGCCGAATTTGCTAACTGAGAATTGGAAAAGTCACAGTTTAGTCCTTTTTACAAAATTTGTCAACTTTTACTTTTTAAAACTCCTAAAAATTCCAAGTTTTCTTTAAATTACTCTATTAAAATTTAATTTGCCATGCTTAACTTTTGTTTTATGCCACATTAGTGTTAACACTGATAACATCTGTAGCATAATATCTTAGAGATTAAAAAATACTGCCTGAGGCCCCCATCTCAAATTCCTCCTGTGAAGGAAAACTACACATAGAGAGAGAGCACTACATTCCAGAGACTCCACTAACCCTGATTAGAAGCACTTACAGAGAACACGGGAAGGCACAGAACAATTTGCTATAATTAACATTTGAACAACTGTTTTTCTTCCAGTTAATGGACTTTTCATAATCCAAGGACTTGATATTAACGACAAAACACATTGCTTATCTGGACATTCTGGATCTTTTGGTGACAAACATCCTCTCTCAATAGCAACATAGTTTCCCAGTGTTAGAAGATTATGGCCTAATTAGTTTACCAAATCCACACAGTTGTTATGCATTATACCTGGTGTGTACCAAGAACATGGGAAACTTATTTATATTAACTGTTTTGCAAATTTGATTTAGGAAAATTAAATTAATGAAACTGAATTAATTACTTTTGAATGGGCTAGAAAGACTCTGAGCAGCTGGCTCTCAAGTGGCTTCCACCTTCAGTTGGAGCGAAACACGCTGTCCTCCTGCTGATATGTCACTAGCTGTTAGGGTCTCACACCCGGGGATACTGGTTGCTACTTCTTGGTCCACTAACATCTGTAGCCCTTTACCCATTGCTTCCAAGACTGAGATCATCTCCTTTGGTGCAGGGAAGGAAAGTCCTTTTGAATCTCTCCTTGCCCTTATCACCCTCCATGGCCAGGTCACAACCCATGCCACCAGCATCTCAAGCACGCCACACTGTGACAGCCGCCTACTTTCTGTGCGCCTGATTGTGCTCTTGTAACCCATTTTCCAAATGGCAACCAAAGCAGTCTTTACAGAAAGCCACCAATTCGTCACCTACAGGAGTAATAGCCTCCAAATGCTTCCCTAGGCACGGAGAAAAAGAGATGTGAGGGGCTGCTGGCCTCCCTGTCTGCCCTCTGCCCCCAGTAGACCCCTCTTTCTGTTCAGATTTCTGATACCAATATAGTTGCCATGAATCATGGCTTGTGTCTCTCTATTCCCTCTACCTAGCAGCTCCTTCCATGACCCTGACACATCCAACTATGGTTTCCTCCCAAGAAAAGTGTTGTCTACTCCGTCACCTTCACTCATATCAGCCACAACCGAGACTAAATAAGTATGCTCGTAGAATCCCACTGCCAGCCGGGTGGTGGTGGTGCACGCCTTTAATCCCAGCACTCCAGATGGCAGAGGCATGCAGATCTCTGTGAGTTCAAGGCCAGCCTCATCTACAAGAGCTAGTTCCAGGACAGGCTCCAAAACTACAGAGAAACCCTGTCTCAAAAAACAAGCAAACAAACAAAAAGAATTTCACTGCCTTTTCTTTTGCTTGAAGCATGCATTGTTGGGTATTATGATCTGATATATTCACCCAAGGCTTCACTCAAGTATTACCTCCATCATGGGCCCTTTCTCCCATGACCCCCCTCACATGTCCAGTGGCGTTCCCTGTTTCAATTCTATTCTCCTCGGTCAGCTCTGGCAAGTCTGTGCATGGTTCTTTTGTTTGATGCAACCCCTTTCCTTCACAGAGGAACTTTGTGAGTGCATCCTGCTGAGGGATTTCTCTCCAGTACCCAGCAGAGGCTGACATACAGTGAGCTCTCACTACATATCCTGAGCTAGAGGGAAGCACTCTCATTTAAGAGAGGTTTCCTGAATCAGCTTTAGCTGCAAAACCTTGCAGCTCTTTAAAGAGGTCCTGCCACGAAACACTTAAATGGTGTTGACAAAAGGCTGACCACATGATTTTTTGGTTTTCAGCGATAGCAGGAAGAAAAGCTGTACCGTTTTAAAATTCTGGCTTTCTGGGCCATCCTGCCAGGGCAAACTCTGACTCTTTCAGGAAGGTGGTCCAGCTATAGGTCATTTGAGTGTGGTTTGTGAGCACACTGCTTCAGTGTGCTTGCTGGCAGGGACCTTGAAACACCAGAGAGTTGTGGTCAGTACCTCAGCCTTGAGCTGGAATCACAGAAAGCTAAGGAATGGGCTGGATCCAGCTGTCAAAGCCATGGCTTTAATCCTACCCATATTGCTTGGTAAATTAAAGACTCATGTGGTCAGAAAAAGAGAGATATACAGAAAAGAGAGATTCAAAGAAAAAAAACCTCTAAATGGTTTACATTGTGTTAAAAATATATACAGGCTAAAGGTTAAAGTCCTTAAAATAAAAAAAGAGAGTAGTTGGGTGTGGTGGTACACACCTTTAATCCCAACACTTGGGAGGCAGAGGCAGAGAGACCTCTGTGAGTTCAAGGTGTGGTGGCATACACCTTTAATCCCAAAGCTTGAGAGGCAGGGGCAAACAGACCTCTGTAAATTCAAGGTGTGGCAGCACACACCTTTAATCCCAGCACTTGGGAGGCAGTGGCAGGTGGATCTCTGTGAGCTCAAGGACAGCCTGGTCTACAGAGGGAGTTCCAGGACAGCCAAAGATATACAGAGAACCTGTCTCAAAAAGTAAAAGTAAAAATAAAAGAAATAGAGGTTAAAGTAGAGCCATGTAAAGATGAAAATACACAGAGAATCTTGATACTGTATGTTATTATACTCTCTTTGAATTGTTTGAATGCTGAGGAAGGAGCTAAAAGATACTTGTTTATAAATGCTGCTAAATTAATCTAAGATAGGTATTTTGAAAATACCTTGACTTTAAAATTGAAGTCAAAAGATATGTTACTTTGGAGAAGAGATTTTGCTTTTGTTTCCACAGGAAATGAGAGGCTGTGGATTCATTCTGAGTTAAGAAAACTCAGGTTTGATCAAGGAAGACCACCTGAGAAATCTCTGGTAGGAACAGATGGCCCAGATGTCTGAGTTCTACATCCAGAACAGATTCAAGATGCTGCCTGAGATGATCAAGCCATACAGGCTACTCCAGTCAGGACTTGATCATAACTCTAAATTTTCTTTAGGTCCCCATAAGATTATCAGTGCCCCCAACCAGCCGGAAGTAGTCTGGAATACTATGCCCACATTCCCAAAAAATGGACTATGGCTACTTTCCTTTGTTTAAAAAAAAAAAAGAGGGGGAAGTGGTGCAGGAGAACAATTCTATATCTGTCAATTATGTTTTAAATAAATGCTAATGGGTAAGTAGCCATACAGGAAGTAGAGGCGGGACAATAAGAACAGGAGAATTCTAGGAAGGAGGAAGCCCATTCCTCCGCAGTCCTGCCCAGACCATAGAAGAAGCAGGATGTGACCTGCCCTGCTGAAAAAGGTACCGAGCCATGTGGCTAACATAGATAAGAATAATGGGTTAATATAAGCTTCAAGAGCTAATAAGAAGACTGATGGGCCAACCAGTTTATAATCTTATGGAGACCTCTGTGTGGTTTTCTTTGGGGCTAAACGGCTGCAGGAACTGAGCAGGACAAAAACCCTGACAAGCAGACCCTCATGAGCCTGCCCCTCATGTTATATCACCCCACCTTGCTTTCCTCATGGAAAGCCCCCAAAGATCATGCGACACCTTCATTCCGAATCTGTCTGCCATTCCTGCCATCTTTCATGGTGGCGGTGCACCTATCTTAACGTCAGGAACACAACAAACTCTTTTATGTCGAGCCTTTTTTGTGTCCTCTTTTGTGGCCAAGCTGACTGACTATCAAACAAATGTAAAATAAATATTCACAGCACAGCTGGGCTCATGACGACGCAGGTTGAGTGTGGCCAAGCCTTGTGACAGGAATTGGAAGATGATAAAACCCAGAAGAGGAGATGGTGGAGAAAGAAATGAGGAGGAGGTGGCTGATAAGAAATGAATCAAGGCAAAGAAACAAAGTGCCATCCATGTCACATTTTAAAAGGTCTCTCTAAGGCGGTGTATTGCCAAGAATCACACGACAGAGCCTAGATGCTCCGAAGACCTGAAGTGAAAATCATGAGAAAACTCAAACAGAAGGGAGGTGGTGGTAACAGTGAACCAATGGCAGAGGTGCCCCCCACTTTATTTTCTTTGCAAAATCAGAGACAAGTCATTTGGAAGTACTAGATTGAAAACTGCCTCAATTAAGATGGTATGTTTTCCTTGTGTGTGCGTGGTGTAGGAGGGTCTTCTATTTGTGTATTGCCCTCATTGGTTAAATAAAGAAAACTGCCATGGCCTTTTGATAGGGCAGCCCTTAGGTGGGCGGAGTAGATAGAACAGAATGCTGTGAGAGAGAAGGCAGTGTGGCAGATGCAGACGCCATGCTTCTCCAGCACAAGATGGACACTGGTTAGACTCATGCCGGTAAGCCACAACTCGAGTGGCGATATACATTAATGGAGATGAGCTAAAATAATATGTGAGAGTTAGCCAATAAGGGGCTGGAGATAATGGGCCAGGCAGTTTTTCAATGAATACAGTTTCCGTGTAATTATTTCGGGTATAAGCTAGCCAGACACAGGGCGGCGGGAGCTGGGTGGCCACTGGGACCAAAAGAAGGCCCGCGCGCCCTATTACAACATGTGCGCGCACGTGTGTGTGTGTGTGTGTGTGTATTTGGGAAATGACCTAAGAATTAGAAAGCAAATGTGGAAGAGAGAAGACTCTGATTACACAGAACATGTGATCTCCAGGAAGTGCTCTGAGAAAGGCCAGGCTACCTGTGCTTTGCCGTATCTTGCTCGCGGGCTCTGGGGGTACTTCCGAACCAGTTCCTCAAATGCATTCATTGCTTCCTCGATTTTACCCTGTGTGAATATAACCCCAGGGAAAACGATATTTAGGTTTTTTTTATTTAATAGTCAGCAAACGATTCAATCAGAAATTTTTGGAATTCTTTCTGAATGCTAAACAGAACTGGCTACTTTAAAAAAGCTGTGACATTAAAACTGTAAGGAATGTATCTCAATTTTTAAAATGAGGTGGTGTGTTGATAACGATGAAACAAGGCTTTTGTTGAAGATAACCACATTTTTCTCAATCTACAGAGTCCCCACAGGTTTCTTCATGAAGACGTTTAAGTTACATGTAGGGTTGCCTCAGGCCTGTTGGAGGCAATGAGGTCACCACAGCTTCGAAGTCTCAGAAAAGGACGAAGAACAAACAAAAAGACCGTCAGTCCACATGACCACGGTACTGGGCTCTGGTGGAAGCTGGGGTTGATTTGGCTCATCCGAACACAGGGCTGCCTCTGTGGCATGCATGAGCTCCTGCCTCCCTCTCTATAGCACTTCAAAAATAAATACCATCAGCGTCCTATGGGGGAGGCAACGAATGACTACAAATTTCATGGCTGGAGAACTGAAGGCTGAATTGGTTTCATGATGTTGGAATCAAGGTGCTGGAGAGGCTCCAGGGCAGAATCTGTCCACGCCACTCTAGCTCCTGAAGCTGTCAGCATCCCTTGGCCTGGGGCTGCATGGCTCCACTCCCTTCCCTCTTCAGACCGGCTCCTTTTACATCTGTTTGTCTTGCCTTCTGTCTGAATCAAAGTTCTGTTTGCCTTTCTAAAAATGACACATTCAGGGACTTTCAGATCATCTATGAAAATCATACCTACAAAGATCCACCTTAAAAGCATTTCCAAGGTAACGTTTATGGATCTCAAGAAATGGATATCCTTGCAGGGAGTGGGGGAGAACCATTTTCCAGTGTACCAATGTGGGCCTTCATTTCCTAATGATGTGAGGCCATACCACCTGGTTAAACCTGGTGGCTTAAAACAAGAGAAATTTTGGGCAGGTAGATATAAAAATCATGTTTTCTTGGCTGAAATGCCAAGAGCACACACTCTCCAGAGCCTCCAGAGGGAAGTCCACCCCTTTCTTCCCGTGTTCCTTGACTGGTGGCTCCATCGCTCCTATCGCCACACCGTCTCTTCTCTGTGTGTGCCACCTTCTATCTTGTCTGTATCATGGTCCCCTCTTTTAAGGAAACAAAGGGACCAAATGGAGAATCCAGTAGACTCTCTACTGGTGCGGGAGAATTGTCTGTATTCTGTCAATCATGATTTAAATAAATGCTGATTGGCCATTAGCCAGGATGTATAGGTGGGACAACCAGACAGAAGTAGAGGTGGAGCAAGGAGAATAGGAGAATTCTGGGAAACAGGAACCTCTCTAGGCACTCCTGCCTGGACCACTGATGAAGCAGGATGTGACCTGCCCCACTGAGAAAGGTACTGAGCCATGTGGCTAACATAGATAAGAATAATGGGTTAATATAACTTACAAGAGCTAATAAGAAGCCTGAGCTAATGGGCCAATCAGTTTCTAATCTTCTGGAGACCTCTGTGTGATTTTCTCTGGAACTAAACAGCTGGGGGACCGGGCAGGACAGACTCCACAAGTAGGCCCTCATGCTACACTCTACCTCCAGATCCTTAATGCCATCACATTTGAAGGACCTTGTCTCCAAGTGAGGAAACCTGTACAGATTCCAGGGATTAGCATTTGGTTATCTTTTGGTAGATCATTTCGACTTATTTCATACCCACTAATTGCCAAAGCCACTTTCACAGCCATTGTGTTAAGTGTACCACTAACAGACCGAAAACACAGGAGCACCAAGATTCATAACAAATTTCACAACACATCATTCCTCTTTGGTAACTTATCCTTTGGAGTAGTACCTCAAGCAATAGGCTGTGTGGCTTTCATAGGGAATCATTGTATGTGCTCACACACGAGTTAACTGTAATATTAATGGGTCGGTTTTCACTCAGCTTCTCTCCCTCAAGATCTTTCCTAGCTACTAATACTGCTATTCCAAACTTATTCTGATTTGAAAAGCATATAGTATTAATAATCAACTTCCTAAAAATGATCTGTTCCTAATGTAGCTTACTTATATAGAGACAGCTCTGGAGAGATGTGTACACGGCCCCACGCTGCTTTGCTGTGAAGCCAGTGGGCAGTGCTGGAGGTCATTCTGACAGTCGGTGCAGACGGACTGCAGAATCCACTGGAGTGATGTGGGACATCGTGGGCTCATCCAGACCCTTCACAATCCACTCAGATGGGCAGCAGAGCGCTCCTCTGTGGGCTCCATTCAGACAGCTACTCTGCTGAACTATTCTACTCTGCTAGACTAGACTGTTCTGGTCCGCTTCTGTTTCTCTCATTTTTGCCTGCAAGGAAGTGGAGGTGACTTCATCTGCAGCATGGTTTAGAGGCTGTGATGTAACCTTGCATGTGCTCATCCTGCTGTGACTTTGTTATCTTTCTTACTACCCCCATCTCCTACCAAAAAATGCCAAACAAACCACCGCCACCACCAACAACAGCAAAAAGAAGAGTACACACATTACCTCCTTAAAGAATTTCATTTATAATACTATTAAAATAATGATTCCACTAAAATATACTATTCTAATAAATAATTCCATTAAAAATGAATATATTTCATTAGGTTATATTAAACCCTGTGGGGGTGAATAAAGGAAATTTTTAAATAAACATGTTATTTTTAAAAATTCATTGGTTCAGGGACAACAGGATGATTCAGTAAGCTAAGGCACTTGCCACCAAGCCTGACAATCCAAATTTGATGCTGGGAACCCACATAGCAGGAGAGAACAGATGTCAGCAAGCTGTCCTCAGGTCTCTACATGGATGTCAGGGCATGTGTACACCCACACATGTGAGCAGACACCTATCAGTGAATAAGGGATTGCGCTTGGAAAGCTTTAAAACTTAGGTTATTCAAATGGGATCTGATCTCACACAGTTTTGGATATAACAGAAAGCGAGCACACGCTTCCCCGCAGTGCAGAACCTGGGCGTGAGGGACGGACGAGGCTGTACCAGCCGCCTGGGCACCTTGGCTCAGTCTTCAACAATTCTTGTATACTGAGCTGTATCTTTTGGAAATACTAGCTATAAAAACAATCATAAACAAGACTTAATTATGTTGATGGCTTTGTCACAACACGTCTCGAGAGCAGACGCGAATTGCGAGGCTGCTGTTCCTTCCTCCTTAATTTGCCCTGTTACAGACTCACAGTGCTCCTTAAGGAAAACGCCATAATTTCTCCAAACGAGCAGGGCTGGAGAACACCCTGCCAGCACTGGAAATCCCACTGACATGCGCTCCTTGCTAACTCAGCCTGTGTTCACTGCTCATCACAACCACAGAAGACTCCTTCTTTAAGGGCCTTCATTTATGCTTTAGCCCAAAAGTCACCTTTCTGTATAGCCTCCTCATGTTTACAGGCATGATCCAGGGCAGAGAATTTAAAGGAAACACAATGAGATGAGGGAAGAGGGTCCCTGCTTCATTTGGATCAAGAAATACAACCCCAAACAAACACACAAGACAAAAACAAGCAAACGACAACAGCAAAGCTCATAGACTGCTTTGCTTTATGAAGTGAAGCAAGACAGACGCAGAAATCATTTTATCTGACAGAAACCTAGGTGCAGTGAATGACCACTGTGTCTGGCATCCTCTAGAGTTACTGTTAGTATACGCTGGTGTCCTGTGTGGACCAAACCTCAGCTGTGGAGTCTTGGCTAATACTGGTCACAGAGGCCTCTCTCTTTCTGCTACTTCCAATAAACAGGTGAGAAGTGAAAACTTAATCCGCTTCCATTCCTAACTTGCATGGTTTTCTTAGTGGGTTCCTTGCTTGCATGCCTTTAGCCCACTTCTTTGCAGCTAATGGCTACTCGATAGAAAAGCACAAAGCAGAAAAACTAATGACCGCTACAGACTCTGAAATTAAATACAGTCAAAAAGAAATTTCTAAGAAAAAAAAAAAACAAAACTAGAAGATAATTAATTAAACATCCTAACCACAATATAATAAGTATATTGTGGATTATCTTATTATTGTAATGTATTACATAGCTATGACCAGACTAAAGAAGATAAAGATTTCAATATAATGTCAATCCCTTGTTTTCAAAAGCTGAACCATCTAGTGATAAAGTAGAACATTCCAATTACTTGATAACAGAGCAAAACCGTCATGAGCTTTGTGCGTGAGGAGAACACCAAGCCCATGTCATTTCATGGACACAGGTGTTGGACTCGAGAATTTTTGTGTCTGCACTAAGAATTGTCTCCGATAGTAACATGGCATTGGGCGGTGGCAATATCTTTTACAAAAAGCAAGAGGGATTTAGGACTAATACATATCATTTTTATTCTATAAATGAGGCAACTAAAGCCTGCAGCGGCCAATCAGCTACAGAATCCATGCAATTAGAACCTGATGGAGGTGGGCTGACAGTAGGGCAGAGGTCCTGATGGCCATTCTCTTCCACTGTGGCCCTTGAATGCAGTGCTGCCCACATGACTTGGCTCACACAGAAATGTGCCAAGGTATCCGGGAAGGTCACAGATTATTTCTCTCCCGCTTACTATTGGTGTCAACATCATTATTACACTTTCCAAAAATCTATAGTCCCCAAGATTTTAACGATGAAACCATTGCACATTGTTGTGCAAAAACAAAAACAGCAACCTACCCTTTTCCGGAGCTTTTCTGCAGCGTCAAGCTCGGCCTTAATTGTTTTATCGAATTTGTTCAGAAGTTTAGGCTTCTTTTTCTTAACTGAAAGAGAGAAAGAAATGTTTTCCATTTAATTTGTTTTTATGTCAAGGCGGTTATGAGAAGGCACGTATTGCTGTCCATGTAACTGAAGGAGCAAGAATATTCTAGTTCACTTTCAATCAGTGAACAGAGAGCTGGTAACACCTAGGAAAACACTGCCATCCTGTGGGCTATCCTGCACTATATGGCAAACTGAATGTAGACACCATTCTGACGAAGTCAGTGGGTGAACTTTACCGACCGTTCATGCTCACTTTCTAAATCTCCTGGTTATTTAAAATCTCCTTCAGGTTACTAGACCACGTCAGGTGATCTGTAGCCAGCAAGGTTGGCTCTCACTGTTGACATTGCTTTGGGATGTCATGGGCCATGTTCATACTTGACAGAAAAACCTACAACAGGAAGTCACAACTACCCTATAGATTCCATGCTTCTGCTAAATGTGAATATTACAGGCTCCCTTCTTATTCTAAGCGCTATTTCTTATGCCAGTTTCTCCATAAAATGACTTTCCTTTTGCTTCTGGGCTGGAAATACTCCCATGTTTTCATTCAAAGTCACATGGGTGATAAAACCTCCCCATACTGGATACTGCTCAGTTTGCTAGCTCTTTCCCTGCCTATTTCATCTTCCGGAGGCTTTTGTCTTTTGCCCAGCCTCGTCTCTCATCTACCACGAATGTCTCTTTGATGGTTCTTCCCTCTCTTGGCATATTCATGCCTGTAATTACTTAGTCCAATTCATAGACTCCTGCAGTGTGGCACCATGTCTGAAACCAAAGCTGAGTCTTGTCTTAATCATTTATTTATCAAGTGGTTTGGGACCCTATGCAAACCAAGGCCCTTCTCCTAAAAGGATGCTCCACTCTGCAGGATTAAGGGCAGGGCCTGCTGGTGCACACTGGGCAATGACCCTGGAATACCCGGGTGCACTCAAATCCCTGGGAACCCAGTTTGTCAAAGGCAGAAGCTTGAAGGATTATGCAGAAGCTGACACAGAGAGAAACCGGATACAATAGGATAAATGCGAACAATCCAAAGATAATTTTTTTACATTAAACTTACAAACTTCTTAACCTTCACCTTGCTCTGAGACAAAGCAGGAGATACTCTGTTTCCTAAGAGTCCATGCATGCACCCACAGACCTTTGTCTTCTGCCCAAGAAATGAATCTTTTCTCTGTCTCACTTGCTAGCTGTTCTTAGCCTCCATCAGCATCTCGTAGTGTTGAAGTCTCTGTCGTTTCACAGCAGACCAACTGACCCTTCCAAACCTCAGTCTACCCACTTCTGCTCACCCTCCTCTCTCCAACCTTGTGGTGGCACTTTGCCACCTACCCTCCCAGCCCTCTGGCTTCCTCACCTCATACATGGGTAAGGACGGGCCTTCCAGAGGGGAAAGTTAAGGGATGGTGGCAAAAGTCTGAGGCTCAACTCTATCATGACTAACAGTGTACAACAATATATACATACACACACACATATATGTATACATACACACATACGTATACATACATGCCATGGAGGGTTCTAAACCTGAGTCATTTTCCTGCTTTAAAATGGGGGGGGAGAATATGAGAATTAAATCAATGTTGTGCATGAGGCACCTAGCACAAGCCCCACCAAGGAGCCTGTGCTTATCCTGTGGCCATTGATGCCTATGTCCCCACAGCCCACCTGCTCTTTTCCTTCTTGAGTTTTGTTTTCAACATAATCTTTTTTATTGATTATTTGGGGATTTCACATCTTGCACCCCAATCACACTCACTTCCCAGTCCTCCCAGGTCTGCCCCCTCCTTGTGACCTTCTCCAAATAGATGAGAAAGAAAAGGAGGAGGAGGAGAAGAAGAAACCACAAGTCCAATTTGTGTTGCCTATATATACACTGGAGCATGATTAAACCCTCAGTTGTACCCCCTTAAAGAAAACTTAGTGCTTCCCCACCCACAACCCTACAGAAGCCCTCAGTTGTGGAGAGCTACACTCCAGCAACCTTATCACAATTTTTAAGAGCTACCTTCAATGGTTTCCTGTCTAGGCTGTTAACTTTGGGGGTGGGTGGTCATGGTAGCGTTGTCACCAAAGCCTTCAATGTCTCTCATTTTCACCTGTGAGTCTGCAGTCATCAATTCTCCTTCAAAAGTAGCTTCCTTGTCCTTTACATTCAGCGTGACCAAGGACATCAACATGGTCTACAGTGTCAGCACATGCCACAGACTTCAACAGCGTCTCTGGTGGCAGTGCAGACAGCAGACGTGAACATGGCCCTCTGTTGAAGCACAGGCCACGGACATCAACATGGCTTTAGAGCAACATAGACCAAGGACAGCAACATGGTCCCCAGAACAGACAGGCTCAGACATCAAGATGGCCTCAGGCTGCAGGACAGGCCACCCACATCAATGTGGCACCCAGGAGCAGAATGGTCCAGGGATAAAAACATGGCTTCGGGAGGCAGCACAAACCATGGACATTTGTATGGCCTTCAGTGGTAAAATAGGCTATGGGCATCAACATGGCCCCAGGCTGCAGCAGGATCATGGACCCAGACATGGCTGTGGGTGGTTCCTTCTTGTTTTACTGGACCTAGTTCCTCCTGCTTTACCTGGCACAGGTGACCGTTCCTGCTCCCTGCAGTGGTTCTTTTCCATTGCACCGCTGGGTCCCCTACTTTTTCTCCCTATTCTCTCCATAGCTTCTCCCCTCTTCTGGACCCTGGAATGATATATCTCTGGGGGTCAGTTGTCAGCAGCCCATGGGGCTTTTATAGCTTAATTTTCATACTGAGTCACAAGCAATCTAAAATTTTTGTTTTATTTATTTGTCTATTTATTTATTTAGCATTGCATGTCTACCAACACAGATGGCTCAATATCAGTAGATTAGAAAGAGTCCCTTATTCCCCACATCCTCTAGTGGCCTTACTTTAAGAGAATTCCACTCTATTCATCGGACACCCTCATCATCTGCTTGGTCAGAATGGGCAAGTGAAACAAGAGCAAAGAGGGGACACATGGGATAGAGCAAGGGAAAACTGCCGGTTCTTAGCGTTCTGTCTCTGACCACCTCACCAGGCTCTGCACATGTGACTGTTATCCTCCCCCACACAAGGAATGAATGTCACTGATGAGACTTCAGAGGTGGGAAAAGGGTTGGTTTCCATGACTTCTCTCTCACCCAGATGGAAGGAATGAGATACATAGTCATTGCTTTCCAAGAGAAAAGTTACCTAAAAACAACCTCCTGCCCTCCCCAGGATAGAGGCTGTGAGTTATTGGCGCAGGGATATGCCTGTGTATCTGAGTCTTAGCCCTTCTCCGTCTCCCAGGACACATGCCCGAAAGGAGCACAAATATAAATCAGACAGAAAGACTCAGAAGAGCACACGCCTAAAAAGCTGCCTGACCCCCTCACACCCGGGGCGGCCTCAGAAGAGTGCGCGCTCAGCTGAGATGATCAGCTCATGGTGGAGCCTCCCACCCTGAAGAACTAGAGCTGTTCTGTTACCCAGGGTGGGAGAGCATGCCCAATTCTGGAGCCCACCATTAAGAAATCTGGTATTCTGTTACTCAAGCCCCATCTTTCAATCATCTCTCCTCAGAAATAAGGCTGAGACTTTACGTACTTCAAATCTCATTATTTAGAGACTGAAAATGACTGCTCAGGTCTTCATTTGGTTTGTTTCCTTCCCCTTCTCAGCTCTACTTACTCCTAACTGTCCTGCTGATGAAAACTGTTTAAAAGAGAGATCGAAATATTGTCAAATAATGGGACTTCTCCACGGCATATCGTATGTTAGCATAGATGCTGACAGAAATGAAACCAGTTCGGGGTGTGGAATGGTGGCAACAGAAGCTCCTGTCTTATCGTCTCAGCAAAGACTTATATCTCTTGTGCCAGCGGGGTGACAGTGGGGCCTTCCAGGAAAGCCCACGTGAACCTGAGGGCAGACTTCACTGAAAGTGTTGTAGGTCTTCCCAATGTGTCTTCTGTATCACCAGACATGGAGCTCAAGTTAATATGAGATTTATTTAGGAAAAAAATTTGTGGCAGTTTAGGGCACCCAGAACAGTCTACAGTAAAATGAAATGCTCATTAAAGAGTCACATGTAAGTACCCTAGTGCTTCAACATTTCCACGGCAGCACAAAAATAGACAAAATATCAAAACCTCATAGCATCCACTGCCAAGAAAGCAGCCTGCCCCAGTTTTCATCCTAAATTGAAGTTTTAGCCAATCAAGGCTATTTTTATTTTTAAATGTTTATAAGCATGGAGAAGCTTTAACGGCAATAAAAGTTCACCCCATCCTTATTCTGGAAGCCAATGAACAAGGTGTCGGAAGGATGAGACCTGGTTCCTGTCAAGACGGGACTTGGCAAATGCTTATGTTCCCTGTACCTCAGTTTACTTATTTACAAATGAGAGCTTACACTGGTTTTCCAAAGATCTCTTTGCCTCTGATTGCCCTTGGTTTCAATAATGTTAGCAGAGTTCATTCCCCACTCCCTGTGGTCTAGGGATTAAACCCTAAGAATAATGCACCCCAGGAGCATGCTCTACCCACTTCTCTTTCTACTATTTTGAGGCAAGTTTTCTTTAAATTTCCCAAAGCTACATGTGAGCTCATTCTGCACCCCAGGCAAGTCTGGATGTTGTAATCCTCCTGCCTTAGCTGCCTAAGGTCGATTATACACCTGCACCACCATGATCAGACACCGAGCCTTCAAAGCAGATACATAAGGGACTGGGAAAGATGGTTGTTTTGTTGAATTTGGATAACTTAAGATGGCTCATGAGGGCTCTATCTATATTATAGGAATACTTCTATTTTTCAATCTTTGTCAATTTTCTTTCACCAAGAGTACAAAGAAAGAAAATGAGGCAGTTATACTTCAGATCCTTTCTTCCCTTGCTCTGCTATTGTTGAAGTATAAGACAAATTCAGCATAAACAAATACAAAACACCTACATAGTTAAAGTGATATTCTACAGCACCACAGTGATAAGACACTAAGGGACACAACAAACAAATTAGGTTGCTTTAAAGAATGTCTAATCCAAACTGTTTAAAAGACTATAGTGGGAAGGGCAGTGGAAGAAGACAAGAAAAAGAAGCAAATTAGGCTCCAGCTATTTCCCACAAAATACCCTGTGGAGACCGTCGGTAAACACATGTCTTATTCCACTTAAGTGGAATAAGTTACTTAAGTTCTACTTAAGTTCAAGCTATCTCCCACAGAACACCCTGTGGAGAACATTGGTATTTATTTCCTATGTCTTCTTCCATTTCCGTTTTTTAGTGCATTTAGTGTGACAGGCTACCGGCCCAGCCAACCAGGAGGCTCTTGGTTTGCAAAGCTCAGCTGCTTTCAGTGGGGCATCAAAACTCCGTAACACAGTTTGCTTTTGCTTAATATGTTATCAAATTCTGACCCCACCCCCAACACAGTCCAGGTTGGCCTTGGTTTCACCATGTATCTGGAAGCGATCTTGAACATCTGATCCTCCTGCCTCCGATACAGGCTGGTAATAAACATGAGCCACCAGGCCAGGTTTTACAAAGTATAGGGATCAAGACTGAGCCCAGGGCTTTGTACATGCAAGGAAAGCTCTCTACCAAATGAGCTGCACTCTGGGCCTGTATTATTCTTTTTGTCTTGTTTATGAAACAATGGTCTTACTCTGTTGGCTCAGGCTGGCCTTGAACTCTGTCTCAGATGATCTTCCTACCTCAGCCTCCTAAGTCTCCTGGGTTTACAGGTGCTTGTTAAGGAAATTCTTTGTTGATACATAGCTGGCATTTATTGAGTGCTTAATTGGTTAAACACATGTCTCTTACCCAGGATACATGTTCTGTAAACAGTGGAGCCAAGACTGGGTCTCAGGTTGTCCCCAGTAGTCTGCAATGCCAACATTCTTTACAATGGCTTCCTATCTCTGGCGTCTGGCCCAGACATTGAAAAAGTGGGTTGTTCGTAAGCTTTGATCATGATGGCAGAGTGGAATTAAGTATTAGTGTAAGTAGTGCATTGTACAATGGAACTAACTGAACTTTGTATTACTGTCTCTAAAGATGAAGGTAGCTTTAAAAAAACATAGTAATTTTCCTTCATTTTGTGTCTTAAGCACCCAGTTACATTACACAGATACTCTGGCTGAGAGCAGGAGCTTCAACGTTGCCACTTTTGGGTGATTTGAAATATCTGGCTAAGCCTCCCTGTCTCCATCAGCGCACTGTGGGTATCTGACTCCGCATACCTGCCATGGAAGATAGTCAGAGGCATGAAGCATCTCACCGATGTTAGTTCCAACTTCCACATGCAGCATCTTAATTTACTTTAAATTTCTTTTATTTTTATTTATTTGTTTATTTATTGGCTTTTCAGGACAGGATTTCTCTGTGTAACAGTCCTAGCTGTCCTGGAACTAGCTCTTGTAGACCAGACTGGCTTCCAACTCACAGATATCCACCTGCCTCTGTCTCCTGAGTGTTAGGAGTAAAGGTGTGCACCACCACCACCCAGCTAAAATTCTCCTTCTGAATTCGGTGGAAATCTGTGCGAACTACTGTCTTAGTTAGGGTTTCAGTTGCTGTGACAAAACCACCATGACCAAAAAGCAAGTTGGGGAAGAAAAGCATTGCTGTTAGTCACTGCAGGAAGTCAGGACAGAATTCAAACAGGGCAGGATCCTGGAGGCAGGGGCTGATGGAGGGAAGCTGCTTACTGGCTTGCTTTCCATGGCTTGCTCAGTCTACCTTCTTACAGAACCCCGGGATGGCACCACCCACCGCCGGCTGGGCCCTCTCCTATTGATCACTAAATGAGAAAATGCCTTACAGCTGGATCTCAAGGAGGCAGTTCCTCAGCTGAGGCTCCTTCCTCTGATGACTCTAGCTCATGTCAAACGGACATGCAAAACCACCCAGGACAGCTACAGTATTAGTAAATGTGTAAAGGTTTTTGTTTGTTCGTTTGGTTTTGTTCTTTTATTAATTTCGGATTTGCTCTGCAGTCAAACACTTCCCAGGTAGAGCAGGTAGAGCCACACTGTACTTGTCATGCTCCCCAAACCCCATCAGGCTTTGAGATCCCTAATCCAAAATCCCACGCTGGGCAAGCAAGATGGCTCACTGAGTGAGGCGCGTGCTGCTAACTAAGCCTGCTGATCTGAGTGTGAGCCACAGGATTCACACGACAGAATAAAAGACTCCTGCAAACTGCCCTCTGCCCTCTACACGAGTGCTGTGGCATGATGCCTTCTCCTAATAAAAATAATTTTGAAAATTTGGAAATTTTTAAAATATAATAAAAAATATAAGAAACAAAATAAAACCCAAATCTGAGATGCTCTGTTGTACAGGACTATCCTTCCAGCCAAACTATGCCATCTTGTATCAGCCGGGTGGGCTTGCTTGCCAAAGAGCAACATAGCTGGGTTTGTTGACTGTTAACCTTCCCTTTTGGAAGAAGATGGGGCAGGTTGGGTCATGGATCCCTCACCTGAGTATCCAGCCATCCTCCACAATAAATTGTCTGCAACTCCACACTCATTACATGTGGCCTTAGGGTCTGTGGGAGGGGCTAGAGGATACAGGTGAGGAGGGATGAATGGAGCAGGCTCCGTCCACAGCCGCAGGAAAGCTATCATTCCTGTTGTGTGTAGACCTTGTAGTGTGGATTCTCTAGGATCGTCCAAGCACTTGCATGTGGCCCCTCACACATTGCTCTGAGTCAGTCTAATCATCTTAGTGAACTCTGGTGAAATCACAACTTGGTTTGTTGTTAGGGCCTTACAAGGAGGGATACTGGTTGTTTTTGTCTTCCCCAGGGAAGGAATTTCAGTAACGTGCCCAGAACAGAGCAGAGTTCAAAACTTTCTGAGTAACACATGAGGTTACCAATCTGATACTTCAACACTTACAAATTTGTTTCATGCAGAAAACTATGAAGTATTTTATGCTGTTAGTGTGATAAAATATCCTGACAAAATCAGCTCGAAAATGGAGAGGTTTTTTTGGATTCACAATTCTAGGGTTCATCACGCAGGAAAGCGCCATGGCTGGGAAGGCAGGCTGTGAGCATCTTTTGCTTCCTTGTGGGTGGAGCCAGAGCCTGGGCTCCTGACAGCCTGCCCATAAGGAAATAGAGAATGGTGAATGTGTGCACTCTGCTCACTTCGTCCTGCTTGTACAGTCCAGGAACCTGGCCTAAGGAACGGTGACGCCCATGGGTGAATCTTCCCATATCAATTAAAGTAATCAAAATACGGTCTCTGACGTTTGTATCCCAGGTGATTTTATAGCTCCTAGTGTTGACAACTGAGATTAACCACCAGAACATAAATTAACTTCAGGCTATGTGAATTAAGTATAGATGAAATATAAATGAATTACATGAGTCATATCCTCAAGGTTTCTTACTGGGTTTATCCAAATATTTTTAACGTTGGAAAGCCAAAGCGTTTCTAGTTCCAAATTCTCCAGGCAAAGGATACTCAACTTGTACAAGCATTCATCAAGATTATTCACGCAAAATATTAGTGACTGGCTTTTATTACAGTAGTTACCAAAGGTAGAATCTGGTGAAAATTCATGAAAATAACATTAATTTGAAAAGCAAAATGTTTTATGGGAAAGAAATATGAGTTTATACTACAGTATCCAAGAAAAAAAATGTGCTCTCCACCCAAGATGCAGGATGAAGCTCACAGCTATGTTAAGCAATTTTACTACATTGATTGTGGTAAATAACAATTAAGACAAGTACAACTAAACATTTTAATCTTCCTAAATTAAAATCAGAAGTTAAATTTGATATTTAAAACAAAATCACTAGTAAATTTCAATATAAGAAATAATAAGACGTGTGAGGAGGAGGAGACAATGAAGAAAACCCCTAGAGAATCAATCCTACGTCAGGATCTTTGATGGAAATACACCTGCTGAGCACATGCCTGTATCTGGGGTGTTCCTAAGAGACCGGCAGGGAATGTGGGCTGGACCCTCCTCTATTTTCTCTTTCATTTAAAGGTAGGAATTGTGCAAGGTGTTCCCTGCTGCTAAGCATCCCACTGGTTCTGAAATCAGTCTGTTAGTACATTGAGAGACAGGCATGCTATTTGCTGTTGAGAAACCTAATCAGTGGACAGTCGTGGAAGTGCTTTGGGTACGGGCCTTTGTATTATTGCTATGTGATAGAGGAAAATTAATGTATTTGAGCCAAAAGCAACCCCTTGTGAGGCTTTGATCTCTAGGGCTACACACTCCCTAAGTATGAGTGGGAGAAGAGGTGTGTTTGCACCACTTCGGGAGCTGCTCTGGCCTGCCAGCCTTCTGCCGCAGTGTGACAGGATGGGTGGACAGTGCCTCCTTCCTTGCCTCCTACAGTGGAGAAATAATGGACCTTTGTTCTCCTCAGAATTAAATACCAACTACAAACCAGCAGGAGTCCAATATTCAAAGCTTACACTGAACAGTGAACATAAATATTTTTTCAGCTGAGAGACACTAACTAACACAACACAGTAAACATTATATAAAGGGCAATTGTTTTCATCTGCCCCCTTGATGGAAAGACTGTGAGATTCTGCTGGGAACATTCCGTAAAGCCAGCAAGTATTTCAGTTCATTAAATGGAGTTGGCTGTCTCCCCATAGGGTTATTTTAATAAATTATACATCATTCCCCTTCTCGAGTAATAATCCTTTAACAGATGTGACCCCATATGTTAAATTAGAAATTTTAGACGCTAAGTGATGTGTTTTTCTAGATGTAACAGAAGCTCCATCACTGCCCGGCAGTCCATACTCCTGCGCATGGTCATTGTGGACACCATCTCTGCGGGCACTGCTCAGAAGGGAAGAGCTCAGTCACCGCTTCATTCCAGAACCAGCTCGAACAGTCTTGGTCTTCTGGTTCTCTAACCATTAACTGAGTATCTAAGCAACAAAAAGCAGGAGCCAGGACTGCAGCCCCAGGGAAGATCACATGCTCACGCTGGGAGGTACGGGTCCCATGCTCAGTAGGCAGATACATAAGGGTGAGGGTGGCTTGAGGTACATGCTCAGCATTAAACACAAACATCAAATGCAGGGAAAGGCAGAAAAGCCAGCAGAACAAGTACAAGTTCAAATAGCATTATAATGTGGGTAAAATATATAAAGCCACCCATGTTAATAGCTCCCAAAGCGTTAACTGCTCAGTGCAATAACTGGTGGTCATTAAAGTCAGATTTGTGGTCTTTAGTTGCTGGCCTTGAAATTCTGTACAACAACCACTTTCAGAGAGCAGAAACATATATAAGATGTATGTCAGAAAATTATCTACCAAATTGCATTAATTTTGTTTAAGCAGTGCTTAAAGGTACTTTAATTTTTGCTTCCTTTAATATTTTTGTGCAATAGTGGTTTCCCATGAATGTCACAACAATGCCCTTTCTATACTCTCCCAGCTTTGCTATGCACCAGTGTCCCTGGGAGAACCTAAAAGGAATAGGGAGCCAAGTCCCACTGAGCAAGCGACTCTGAGACATCTAAAGGCACGGCAGAATATATTCCACCAGTAATGGTTTAGGAATTTACAAGATGGTTTTTCAGTAATTTTCACAGAATCGTCTCACTATCAACAGGTTCTATAGATCTGATAAGTGTTACAGCGCATAGCAGTGACTCCCTTTAATTATCACATATTTTAAGATGGAAGGTTCCACGGCATTCACCATGGGTGTCTAAAACCAATCGGATGATCGCAGTAAGAGAACTCTCAAGAGAGCCTTTCACATTTGTCCCTGAGAGTAAACATGAACACCTGATATTACAGAAGTTATTAATCTTGGCTTTTAGGAGAGATGATTGACAGGAGAGAAAAACCACAGACCTTTGGCAAGCAACCCAAAGGTGACTAAAATCTTGGTCTCCAGAAAATGAGAAATGCTTTTGCTTATTTGGGTAACAGAGAGAGGATAAAACAATCTCTGAAAGTTTAACAAATAGGAAAAAAATACCTGTTTAACTGGTACATTTCTCACCATGAACAAATATGATTTTAGTTGAGGCTAGAACCAGAGACTTAAACCTGTAACTTGATATCATGAAGAAGCCAGTCATTACTATTCTAGAAAGAGGTGCTGAAAATAACACCACAGTACATGGGCTATTTCCTTCACATACTAAAGTTATGATTAAGTGTAATGGCAATCTTTTAAATATTTCATACAATACATGAGACAATGGTTTTCTAGAAACTGTACATATGGGAGTGAAAGGTAGTCACTGTGAGGGCCACAAATCGAGTTTCTCAAGCCAGTTTTTTTTTAAGAGAATCCCAAAAGCAGACAGAGCAAACAGGACATGTTCAAGAAAACAAAAATAGTGATAAAGAATTTCTGCCAGAAGAAAATGGAAGGAGATGTAATGGAGTCACGGTATAAACACACTAACCAAATAAAGTATCCTAACAATTTTATACCCAGCAAAACACTTTTCAGAAACCAAAGAGGAGATGAAAGTTGTTTGATACATGTCAGAGCAGGAAGGACTTATGGGAAGTATGACTACTCCATAGGAAATATTCCGGAGCAGCCTTCCTACAGAAGATAAGTTGTACAAGGTAGAAACACAAATGCACACAAAGAGTGAAGGGACCAGAAACGGTACTGACATGGGGAAATAGCTTTATTTTTCTACTGCTTAAATATCTTCAAAAACCTCATCTTTAAAAGATAATCATTTTAAACAATAATTTATAAAGAAAAATAAGTACAGCACTGGATGGGCTTTGGTGCACTTGCAAAGGTAGTGTCTTAGGATGCAGCACAGTAGTGGACAGGAGAACCGGAAGTGTATGAGTGCGCACAGGAAGTGATGTCATACAATTCGAGGTATGGCTGAGCGGCTACAGGCATAGTCCACAAACTCTAAGGAAACCACTGTAGTTATGCAGCAAAGACATGACATAATTATGAATATTATTCAAGTAATTTCAAGAAAGCAGAAAGAAAAAATGTACTAAGAAGAGCTGTGAAAGAACAGAACAATATGCTAGATTTACATCCAAGCATACGAGCAGCCACACTGACTATAAATGCCCAATTAATGTGGCAATTAAAATATAAAGGCTTTCAGGTTAGGGAAAACCAAAAAACAAACCAAGACTTCATCCTATGCTGACTACAAGGGTAAGGGAGGTTAGCCCCCAAGACTCAGCACAAAACACACCCAGATACCAAATTCTCAGCACAAATGAGATTTATTTCCTCAGAGGAGCAAAGGCAGACAGCATGCAGCAAGAAAGAAGGTGTTTTAGTGTTTTGGCAAGATGGGATTTTAAGCAGAAAAGGGTTGTCTGTGCTAGGGTGGGTTGGTAAATCCTGATTGGACATGTTAGCCAAATAAAATAGTGAATTTTGCTTGCTGGACCTTGGTGTTTTGTCTCAGGAATGAGTCAGTGGCCAAATAAGGGAATGGACCTTGGTGGGCAGCTTTAGGAATGCAATCTAATGGTTTTTAGCAGAGGAGAAGGGTAAAAGGCAAAACCTGTCAGTGCCATGTTTGCCAGCTCAGGCCTGTGTTTGCCAGCTCAGGCCTGTGTTTGCCATGCTCAGGCCTGTGTTTGCCAGCTCAGGCCTGCTGGAGCCCTTCAACAGAGATACATCTCAGATACAAAGACACAAGCCAGTTAAAAACAAGTGGATGAGGAATGGAATGTTATTCTAATAGTAATCAAAAGGAATCTGAAGTTCTTACGTGAATGTTCAAAGTTTCAGGCCAATGAATATTATCGGAAATAAAGAAGGCTATTTCATATGAATTGATCCATAAGAAAGTATAATAATCTAAGTGTCTATTCATCTAGTAATAGAGCTACGAAATATATGAATTAATACTGACAAAACTATAAGAAGATTATAAGAACCTGCAAGCCCATTAGATAATTTGATAATTCATCTCAGTACATGATAGGACAAGAGAAGAATCATGTTCATACGAATACAAAAGACCTGTTGCTTCTCAGCCTTTGAGCTAAGACCAAGTGTAGAATACAGAAGACTGGAGCAATGAAACGATGCAACTTGACCTAGCAGGCATTTCTAGAACAGTCCCCAGCAACAGCCACACATCACTGTAAAGGCAGAGTATTACAAGTTTCCTCCTCACAGAAAGAAGAAGATGAACTGGAACATAAGAAAAAGAAAGGAAACAGAGATGACAACAGATGCAAGGACCTACAAAGCACAAAAGCAATATAGCCATGAAACTGAAGTTCATGCTAAAGGTTAAATAAATAAAAACCTGCCCACCAGAACAATCAAGAGAAAAACAACAATAGCCCATACTGGGAAAGAGGCGCCACCACAGAGTCTTGCAAGAGGACAAACGATGCTTTGTAAATTAATTAAACAAAGTAGGTAAAATTAAACCAAATTCTTGAAAGTCACAAACTTAAAAAGGTAAGTCAAGAAGACTTACTTAAGCTGAACATCTATGCCAATTAAAGAAATCAAACTTGTGGTTCAAAATCTGCCCACAGAGAAAATTCTAGGCCCAGTAATCTGCACTGGAGAATTTCATTAAGTATTTCAGGGAGTAACAGCACATAAATTCTTGACGACAACAGCCTGTTTCTCAACTTACACCATGAGTCAGCAATACTCCTGAGACCAATAGCAGACAGAGACATTACATGAAAATATCACTAAAAGCCAGCATGTTTTACAAACGCAGGTGTAAACAATTCTAGGCAAACATTTGGCAAGCTCAATCCAACCAGACAGATAAAGGAAAATGTACAGTAAGGCTTAACTCTGAAATACATACTACTAGTCCAACATTTGAAAAATCAATTAATGCTGCTTATCATATGAATACAAAGATGAAAAATGGAAAAAATGTACAAGATAGGTTTATATCTTTTTAAAGTATCAAAATCCCAAACTCAAGATTAAAAAACAAGTATACTAATAAAAAATAGGCGAAGCCTGAAGAAACACCTCTTCCAATAAGAGATAGTATGAGAAAGCTCAATAAAAATGCTCAGAATCATTTGTCACCAGAAAAACGAAAGTGGAAATCAAATGGGAAATGAACACAGAGCTATCAGAGTGGCTGCAGTGGCCAGCAGTTGCTATAAACAAACATTGGGAAGGACAGGAAAGACCTGATACACTACAAAACGAATGTAAAATTAACTTGTACATCGATGTGGACTAGCTTAGGAATTTCTTAAGACATTAAGGATATACCATATATCCCAACCATTCCATTCCTATATATCCCAAGGAAAATGGAAGCATGTGTCTACGCAATGACTTCTACACAGACTTCTTAATATATCTGTCACGCTCAAAGCTGGAACTAATCCAAAGGCCTGAAAGTGGAAGGATAAACAAACTCTACTGTAGCAATAAAATTTCTAGTGCTTGTCAGTAAAAGTGAGCTTTTATTACATACTGTTATGTGAATCTCCAAATAATTGCTCAATGAAGCTCCACTCTCAAATCCTGCACTCTCAGTAATTACACTAATTCAGAGTGTTGGGAAAAGAAAGTGAATACACAGAGACTCGGGTGGACCAGGGGCTGCCTGGGTGTGGAGGATGGACCAGTGGTGTGGAGGATGGACCAGTGGTGTGGAGGGTGGACCAGGGGTGTGGAGGGAGGATGGACCAGTGGCTGCCTGTGGTGTGAAGGATGGACCAGTGGTGGCCTGGGTGTGGAGGATGGACCAGTGGTGGCCTGGGGTGTGGAGGGTGGACCAGTGGTGGCCTGGGTGTGGAGGATGGACCAGTGGTTGCCTGGGATGTGGAGGGTGGACTAGTGGTGGCCTGGGTGTGGAGGATGGACCGGGGTCTGCCTGGGGTGTGGAGGGTGGACCAGTGGTGGCCTGGGGTGTGGAGTGTGGACTAGTGGTGGCCTGGGTGTGGAGGGTGGACCAGTGGTGGCCTGGATGTGGAGGATGGACCAGTGGTGTCCTGGGTGTGGAGGATGGACCAGTGGTGGCCTGGGGTATGGAGGATGGACCAGTGGTGGCCTGGGGTATGGAGGATGGACCGCGGGCTGCCTGGGGTGTGAAAGAACAGAAGAGCACAGGGAAACTAACTTCCTTGCTTTGACATATGTGAAATCTTCAGATTGAATTTAGTTAGTTTCTCTGTCAACTAGATATCACTAAAATTATTATAATAAACACATAAAACATAATTACAATGAGATTATATATTTAAAAATTTAGACAAATTCTGAAGGGCTGGAGAGATGGCTCAACAGTTAAAAGCAAATACTGCTCTTGTAACTCCAGCTCCAGGGGATCCAACACTCCCTTCTACTGCCCAAGTGTACCTGCACTCATGCGCACACACACACACACACACACACACACACACACACACACACACACACACACCCCACATATATACACCATTATTAAAAATAAATTTTAGGATTGGAGAGATGGTTCAGAGGTTAAGAGCATTGGCTGCTCTTCCAGAGGTCCTGAATTCAAGTCCCAGCAACTACATGGTGGCTCACAAAGCATCTGTAATGAGATCTGGTGCCCTCTTCTGGCCTCAAGGGGTACATACAGGCAGAATACTCTATACATAACCAATAAATCTTTAAAGGAAAGAAAGTATAATTCTTAATATCACATTTGAGCACTTTTCCTGGATAGCGTTTAGGTTTCCATAGTTAATCTTTTGTTTGTTGTCTTAAAGTGGGATCTAAAAACAGTCCTAAGACTGTGATATTGGTTCTGTCTGAAGTGTCGGAACTCCTCGCACAATTCTGTCAGATATGACTGAGCCCTAAAATAAGTTTAAACACCTGGACCCGCTGCTGTGCGGTGGGAAATTCCAAGACAAGGTATGGCATGTCCTTGTGCCATGGCAACCGCAGCTCCAAAGCACTTGCGCACACATTTACTGTTAGGGTAACAGAGTCAAACCCAGATCAGAGAGAAACAGAAACCCAAATGCTTCAGATAATGGGAAGGGGCATAGCAAGTAGAAGAGCAAGCTGAAAACGGTGAACCAAAACAAGAACTCAGAAGTCACTTCTACTTGGGTTAGCGCAGAGGAATTTCAGAGGCATCTGATGTTTGGAGTGTTAAAACACAGGTCTAATTGGGGGTGCATGAGGGAGGAAAGTTGATTCCAAAGCAAAAGAAAAGTGCGGAGGTAGGATAGGAAGGAGGTTAAGTTCAAAGACTCAGAGAAACCATAGAGGGGCTTCCGGGATGCTGGGACAGGGCGAGTAAAGGCCACAGCAACATGGCGGCCTGAGCCAGATGGTGTGTTTCTCTGACAATATCTTAGAGAAGCAAGACAGTATGGTGGTACTGTGGTACTCAGCAGACAATTTGGTGGTACTGGCTCTAATGAGTGACCGTAAAGGGCCAGTTTGAAGCTTTTCTGGGGCATGCATAAGCAAAATAATGTAGTAGTAGACAGACCATTGAGATACGATGACCACAGGTGAAGTCAGAGGGCCAAGAGGATGGCAGCAAAGGGAGAGGACTGATTAAATTCCTGGTATAAAAGGAATGGCCAAATGTTAGAGGAAACACACTATTGAAAATAAAAATCAGTTTCCTATGTTTATATTCAGTCATGTTGTTTATCATAATGCTTTAGTGAGCATGCTGTCACTTAGAGAGAAGGTGGTGACATTCCAAAATATCACACATTCTTGTCATCCCCAAAGATATATTAAGCTGTGATCCTTTATATGAATAATGTGGGGTTTATTTTTATGCAACAGCACACCACATGTTTTGGTTTTTAACAGATGGCAAACTCTTTATACCACGGTTTTAAGCTTGCACACTGGGAATGCAAACTATTTATACAGTAAACACTTTAGCTGATCCTATCTTTGGACAAGTTTAATTAAAGAATGAGATACCAATTGCACAATCAAGGAGACTCAGGGGAGGAAGCAGGAACTTGCTTCTTTGCTGAATACATTATTTCACCCCAGCAATTTAAAGCATACATGGAAATTAATGGCACTATGGAGTCTTACAATAAATCCCTCAAGCATTTAGCTTTTTCTGTTGGCTGTTTTCAAACTCCACTTTTAACATCCAAGGTGGAAAGGAAACTTAACGTGCTATTTACTTAATGAGATGCCACCACGAGCATTCGCCTAATGGTTCCCCAGCACGGTCGCACCTCACTCCACTTGTGGATGCTCACTTCCCATAAATCCACGCTTCACGGAGAACCAGCCCTGGAGAACGAGCATCCTTCTCTAGCAATTAAGACATTAAGAACACCAGGATGCCATGCCAGTGGTATATCACATTCATCAAGAGCCGTGTGGAAAAGGAACAAGCACAGATCGTTCGATTTTTTTTTTCTATAGCATATGGATTTGCAGATCAGGTGACTTTTAGCTTAAACCATACTTTTGTTTGTTTTCTCTTGAAGCTGATCTCTTATAGCTTTGGCTGGTCTGAAACTCAATATAAAGCCAGGGAGTGATCTTGAACTCCCGATACCCCTAACCCATGCTCTCTCTCATGTTCTGGGATTAGCAACATGCACTGCTATGCCAGATCTCTAAACATTTTATGGTTTTGTTGCTGTTCTTTGTTTGTTCTAAATCCATCGCCAGGAAAAGGATGGTAAGAGTTGCTAAGATCTTGTAGAGCAAGGCACCAGAAACAAAGCAATACAATCAGGCACCCTATAAAGAAACTGCAGGAATCCAAAACTGCGCATAATTTTACATGTGGAAAAAGAAAAGCTTGCAGTGGCAAAGTGATGTGTTCAGAATCAAAGGACAAAATAGGAGGGGTAGATCAGAGACCCCCCCCGCTCTGCCCAAGGATCCTTTGTGTTTCACAGCAACAATTTCTTGTTTTGAATAAGGGATTTCACGCAAATAGTAGGAACTAAAGTGCTTATGGGCAGGGGAAAAATTGGCTGTGTTAAAGACTGAACAGGTTAATACTCTCAAGTCTCCTGCACTGCCAGTGAGGCTTAACACCCAATGCCATGATCAGACTCATACTTGAACCGAAAAACTCAACAGAACTCTCAGTCCTGGTCCCGAGAAAGCAAAACTAAGTACCCACCCCCATCTTAACCCATCTCCTGCCAATGCCCTATCTATGCTTGATGCTCTTAATCTTGAAGGCAATTTAAAGAGCCTTCTCATTTTTTTTCTTTACAACAAGTCTCTTCACTTGTATTTTATAATCACTGAGAAGTCCTCAAGGAAGTGCACTGTCAAGCCATTATCAGACTTCTCAGGGGGTAGAAGACAATCTGCCTCTGGCCTCCTTCCTCACGGGCACAGAGGCATGCAATTAATGGCACAACAGCACATATCCTGCTGGGCCCTATACTGCTCGACTCTCATGACTGTCTGCAAATGCCATGAGAAAAAAACAGACTGCAGAGAAATACACACAGGGTTCATGGCAGCAGTTAAAAACCAAGATGCAGTATGAATCAAAGTGACAAGGGACAGAAATTAAGCGCTCACCCAAGTTCATTGATTTTATGTTGAGGCTATAATTTGCAATTAATGCTGTCCGGCCTCTGGTTAGCTGAATAACTCCAGTAATAACATCAGCAATGCATTGGTCGGTACCCACGCTCAGGAGTCAGTGATCTTTAGGGGAAGAAAAGCCAAATAAACACTGTATAAACAGATTTTATCCAAGTTGAGGTTGGTTTGGTTGGTTGGTTGGTTGGGTTTTTGTTTTGGTTTGGTTTTTGGTTTTTTGAGACAGGGTTTCTCTGTGTTAACAGCCCCGGCTGTCCAAGAACTTCCGCTGTAGACCACGCTGGCCTTAAACTCAGAGATCCGCCTGCCTCTGCGTCTCGAATGCTGGGATTAAAGGCGTGTGCTACCACCACTCAGGTTGAGTGGAGTTTTAAGTGTGTTTCACAAACTTGGACACAGTTAGGATGATAGTCACAAAATTAACTAGGCTTCAGACAAAACATCCTTAACCTTAAAGGGGAATGCTAACAAAACCCAGCACTTGAATCAGGACAGACAGGGTCAGTCCCAACAGCACACTGAGGACTCAGAGTAGAGAAAGTGTGTGAGTCACTGGACAGCGAGAGAAAGGAGTAAGTTTTGCTTTCCAAAGAGTAACACGGCCAAGGGTTGAGGGACGGTACCCAACAGAAGGAAGTGTTTCGTGGAGAGCACCGCCCCTCACATCCCAGTCACGCTGCTCTTTGCAATAGGGATCGGCTTATTGTGTCTAGAAATGCCCACAGTTCTTTTCTGAATCAACATGCTACCCGCCATGAAAAATAACTGAATATCAGAACTCACAGAGCTTCGACATGAATAGAACTCTTGCTGGATACGCAAGGAACAGCCCGCATGCCAATGTCATGCAGGAAAGCCTGGGGTCCCAAGACACGGTAAAAGGAAAATGCTGACTACATATAATTTCTACTCTTAATTCCTTCGCCGCTACATATGGATGTCATCTTAAAGAAAAAAAACTCAAAAGAAAAACCACAATAAACCATATATTCTCTGCTTCAACCATAGCCAACTGGACCAATGCACAATCTGAGTTTAGAGTTCACAGCATAACCGGGTACACATTTGCCTCAAGTGGTGAATACATCTAGTAGTGGCTGATCTGGGAGAGGAACCATGAAAGATATCTTAACCATCGCTGTTATTTTTATTTATTGGCTTGACACCAGGCTGTCCTGGAACTTGCTATACAAACCAGGCTGGCCTCGGTCTCGTGACAGTCCTCCTGCCTCTGCTTCTGAGAGACAAGACTTCAGGTGTGACCCCCGGTGCCCAGCTCCTCAGCTACGTTTTTTCATTACTTCAGTATGTTAACAACAAGAAAACAAAAACAAGACAAAACAACAACAACAACAAAAACCAGTTCTCTCCAGAAACCCAAAAAGTGTCCATCCTAGTGTTCAGTCAAGGCTGGATGCCTCTGGGAGGAAGGCACAGCAAGACCCCAGCAGGAAAAGGCAACAAAAAGTGAAACCACAGAGCAGGAAACTCTCTCTCTCTCTTTTTTCTTATTAGGGTTATACTTGTCCTGAAGCATCTTCATCCCAGGTAAGAACAAAACTTCAGTAACCTCTGTATCCATGGTCCTCAGTACACAAGCAGCACCAAATCAGCTCCTCTAACAGCTGAGCAACAAAGAACCCAGAGAAGAGCATCTACCCCTGGATGGACTGGAGCATGAAAAGACCATGGGAGTCAGCAGCCTCGGACAGCCTGCAACCTGGAAGAGGAAGTGGGTGTCCCCCACTCAGATGCCAGACGGCCTGGGGTCCTCCCCTGGCAGCACATTTGTAGCACTAAAGGAGCCCCAGGGTTCCTCCCATACCGCCAGCATCTGAGTGGCCATCACAATTGATCAGCAAAGCTGGGCCTACGAAACGCCCATACACATCTTCCATAACACCTGAAGGTGGGGTCTGTGGGAGATGGCAGCAGAGAGTTCCCTAAAGTCATTCTCCTTTAGCTCAGGAAAGAAAAACAGGAAGGGTGACCTCTATATGTGAGACAGAACATGGGTGACAAGGAGGGCAAAGGAGGAGATGGAAAGGGAGTGACATTCGAATCAAAAGGATGAGTGTATTGATATTCCATGCTGTTATGTAAGTTCGTAGACAGGTTTCTTCTCAGAAAGAATGTGACAGATTTCCCAGAGTGAAACAGCCAGGACCTGTTTGTTTTCTCTGTTACTGGTGTGACAGCCCAGCCTCACCAATAGAAGATATATTCCTGGTGGAGGCCCAAAGGTGCAAATACAGCTAACCCACAGACTATGCTTTCTCTATATGTAAACACCCATTATTAAGTTTAACTTACAAATAAGCACACTAATGGTTAATAAAAATGACTAATAAAACAGAACAAGTATAGCCATGCTTTATAATAGAAGTTATGGCAATTTTTTTCTTTTTTTTCTTTATCAAAATATCTTAGTGTACTGCACTGTTCTTGGGATGATGTAGCTGATCCAGCACCCATGTGATGAGATGAGGTCAGGTGGGTCTTTTGGACCTTGGACCACAGTGACCTTCAGATGGCAGCGACTTCTGTACTGGGGCATCGTTGAGCAAAAGTAAGAGAAACCACAGGTAAGGAGTCTGCCCTTTCTATTCTAAACAACACTTTTATGTTTAAGGGAAAATATAAAATTATACGGTAAGAATTACTACTCTAAATGCCAGCAGAAGTTACCAGTAGAATTTTGAAATAGGCAATGGTACAGGAAAAGTCCTGTGGAATTCCAAATAAGGTAATTCTCACTGCACTTTTTAAACTAACATGCTGCCCACTTTTATGTTTATTTATTTAGATAAATAAACTACCCATAGCTTTATTTATAGTACCCTTTCTTGAAAGTTTAATTTTATGTTAGTCTGGGCATACATAAGTAATATGTTAATCTTTAATTATTACGTATACTGATAGAAAGGTGTTGATAAAGTCGTCTGAGTTATTTGATTTAAAGATAGTGCCACAATTCTCATCCACTGGAAAACAAATCAAGGCCCTAACAGAACATTTAAAATCCTCTAGCACCGTCTTCCCCTCGCCTTGAGAAGCCTGTTTTCCTTTCCTGCTCACATTGCCACAATCATTACACAAATTAGTGTTGGCAAAGGCGGAGCGCTCGATGGGAAGCATTAGAATGGGATTTTAATGATAAGGAAGAAGTCGCTATTATGCTCCTGCAGAGTGTTTGACTGGAGCCGCACTCTGGTGGGAACAGGTGTCCTGGGTTATCACGTGCCCTACTGTAGAGTTCAAATCCTGCAAGGAAAACCAAAAACAAAGCGAACATGTACTTCAGCACAGCTGACAGCCTCGGCTATACTTGCTGAGACTGGTAATATATGCTCAGCTTATTTAAATCACTGAAATTGCTGTAATTAAACTTCTCTCTAAATCAGAGTTATATAAGAGTCAGAAATCTCCTATAATTAACTTATCTGTAGACGTAATCAGACAATAACTGCTGATGTATTTTAGGAACCACTAACACTACTGTGCCTGTTGAGTTTAATGACGATAATAAATCTTTAATGACAGCTATCTCATAACTTCTTCTCGCAGCTGCGGGATGGCAGCGAAACTGTTTTCCAAAGCTTTGACAGAGCTGGTCTATATATCCTATTTCTATGTCGCTCCTCTATAACGTGGGGTGATCACTAAGGCAGAGTGGTCTGACCTGGATTGAAGCACCGGAGGGCACAACACCACCTAGGTGGGATGCTGGTACTGATCCTGAGGAATACGCATGCTTCTGGATGACTGCATCCCCTGGGCAGATGCTACACAACCTCTACTGACCACACAGTATGTACACCCAAGGCAGTGAGGACATGCCTGAGCTCATGCACACCAGATGAAGGACCTACATAGGTGGAGTGGTTGCCCCTTCATGACCAGTGTCATCACAGCCAACTACATGGTTCTTGTCTCCACAGGTGAATTGTTTAGAAATGTACCACACTTCTCACTTTCTATCTCCTAAACTTTCAAGTTCACCAAGCCTGTTAGTATCTTTATACAGGTACTCTATGACTACAGAATAGACACCTATGTGAAGGCCAGGAGATATTGTTAAGCCTGCTCCAAGTTCTCTAGCACAACAGAGAATGTAATTCTTTCTCGAATCATCCATCTGTGTATTGAACTTATCCAAACACCGCATCTGTAAGACATCAAACATGAAGCTAACATGTAAAGAAACAGAGAAAGAAACTGCATAATATCAGAAGCCAGTGGGGAGCTGTTATCAAAATCACTAACGCCAACAAGAAAAAGAAAAAGCAGTCAGTCCAACAGCTCAAGGAAAAATGAATGAAAAGACACAGCTAAGTAATTCAGCCAGAGAAGTTCAAACCTGAGCTGTACAACCATGAAATCTCCCACAGCCAGAGGGCCCAAGGGGCCCATCTCTCAGGGGATTCTAGATTCAGTCGTTGGAAATTAACACTAACTCCCACTTAGGGGCCAGCCCTCTTCTATGGAGAGGGGCTGCCTGCACATGGGATGAACACAAAAAGTCATGCTTCCTGGAGGCCAATGGGGGTGTATCCTGGAAAGAACTGCTTTTGCCGAAATAACCCAATTATACTTCTCAATCACACAGAGTGGGGACAGAACACAGGGACACAGACTGGCCTCAGGTGTGGAACTTAGAGCTGGCAGAACTAGGTTGTCAGACGGTGAAGAACAGAAAGAAGGGAAGCAAGTCCTGAGTATGAATTCTGCCCAAGTCTCTGGCAAATCCATAAGTTCTGCAGACAGTCCCCACCCCCAAAGGACTTACATTTTGGAAACAACAATTAAAGGCAAAAAAAAAAGGGTCAAAATATTAGTGACTTTACACTGTAGAGGAGACAGCTGTTTTTTTGTTTCAATGAGGTTGACTTAGTTCTTACCTGCACATCAACTCTCAGAAAGAACAAACCAGTTTCAGAATTTCCAAACACTGGAAACACAGTCGAGTTTTTAACCAAGAGTTATCACACATGCAAAGAAGACAGGAATCTCCTGGCTCATAACAGAAAAGAAAAATCTACCCAATAGCAATGGTTTCTGCTGTGTTGAGATGGTGATCTATTATTAGCAAAATAGATCAAATCAATGATCTGAATGACTGTAAATAATTAGTGAAGGGGCAGGGACTGGGAGGAGAGGAAGAAGGGGAAAGAGCAGCCTGGCTGTAAAAATTAATTAGTTAATTAATTAAATTAAGAAGCAAAACAAAAGAACCAAAGAAAAATAAGTCATTAACTAATGAACAGATATGCCATCTCAATAGTGACATGAAACTATTTTTAAAAAAGCAACTGTAAGTCCAGAGATGAAAAGAAAATAATCTAAAATAAATTTATTAGTGGGCCCAACAGCAGATTGGAAAAAAAATCAGTGAACTTTAACACACTATGCAGAAACTGTGCGGTCTAAAGGGGAAAACAAAATAGCAACAAAAATCGAAATCTCAGGGACTAGTGAGATATTATCCCAAAGTCCAGCATCCATGTAACACACACATACACACCTGAAACTCCTCACACAAACATGCATCCCAAACGCACACAAAAAAATGCACCCACACCCACAAACACAAGCATGCAGTACACACACATACACCACACTCTATATACAAACAAGCACCATACCCACAAACATGCAGGACACACACACACACAAATAACACGCCACACACATATACACATACACACTACACAAACATACACTCACAGCCACAAACACGCAAGACATCACACACACACACACACACACACACACACACACACAAACACACACACACTTCACCAGAGCAAGAACTCAGAACGAGGCTTGGCTATTACTCATGTTTGCTGCATTTTGATTTGATTACAATCAGGAAAAAATAAGAACTCTCTAGATAAGGTGCCAGTTGCACCAACTCAATTTCCTGGCTACAACTTAGCTATTTTAGCCTTTTCTTTAAGCTACGTTGCAAATGTGATTTTTTTGGTTGTATAAATATAACTTATTTTCTACTGCCATCTGGTGTTTTGCTGGGGCACTGTCTATTTTTATCAAAATACTTTTTTTGAAACCTTCACAATATAACTATGAAAACACATCACTAATTGTACTTGACAATATAATGCATATTGGTCTATATATCCCAAAGACTAGCATACATGTAACACACGCACATACACCTGAAACTCCTCACACAAACATGCAACCCAAACACACGCACACAAACACAACACCAAACATGCACCCACTCCCACAAACATGCAGGACACACACACAGGCACACATATACACACTCACACACACAAATTGAGTATTAGTCTAAATCAAAGGAAATTACATAAAAGTTCATAATGAAAACACTGTTTTGTTGAACACTACTGTTCTCTCTTTCCCTGTCTCTCTAACTTCCATGCTAATCCTGGTCATCACCGGTCACCCGGATATCTGTTGTAATCTCATAATTGCTCTTCTTGCTTCCTTCTGTTCCTTTTGTTGGCCAGAATGAGGCTCTGAAAACAAATCAGATCCATGGATCCCTCTCACGGGAGACTAGCTGGAAGTTCTGGCCGTGACCTTCCAAGTTCTCTGTGAATTCCTTAACCTCTGATCTCACCCACTCCAACACGGGCCCTCCTCACATTCTTCACCAGTTACTACCACTAACCAACACTCAACTGCACGGAGCACGCGTGCCTTAGGGCCTCAGAATATCCTCAGTGAAGCCCAGACTCTCTTCCCATGTAGAGGACAAAAGTCCCTCTCTAAAGTCTTCAAATCTCTATTGACTTGTCAGTACGGGGCTGCACGTACAGCATCTCCTCCTGCCCGCTACTGTTTCTCCTGCGGTACACCCCACCCTTGTGTGTGCGTGTGTGCACGTGTGTACGCGTGTATGCACGGGCTCATGCACCCGCACTTATGAAGGCCAGAGGTTAATGTCCACTGCCCATCTCAATCTCTTCTCTTCTTCCGAATTTAAGGCAGAGGCTGTCATTGAGACTGAAGCTCACTGATTCAGCTACACTAGTAAACCCCAGTCATCGTTCTGCCTCGGCCTTTGCAGCATCAGAATCACAGGTGTCCTACCTAATTCAGGCTGCTTGGCTGACACATTTCCAATTGAGCCATCTTCCCAGCCCTCCTTTTCACTGCACGTAAGGCACAAGTGACGTGTGTGTGTGTGCACACGCGCACATATAAATATACATGCATATATATACATATAGATAGATTTCCCAGGTGGTGGCGGCATACAACTTTAATCCCAGCACTCAGGAGGCAGAGGCAGGTGGATCTCTGAGAGTTCAACGCCAGCCTGGTCTACAAGAGTGAGTTCCAGGACAGGTTCTAAAGCTACAGAGAAACACTGTCTCGAAAAAGAAACTAAAACCAAAACCATATAGATTTATAAAGAGATGCATGCATAATTATATATGCAAATATTCCAAAATCCGGAAAAGTCTAAAATCCAAAATATTTCTAGCCCCACGGTTTGAATATCAGCCTGAGAGCTCTAACTTCGTTTTATTACTGCTGCAATATCCTTGGTGCCCCAAACAAAGCCTGGCAATCAGACCTGAACAGGTGCTAACTGAGCGGATACAACAATGAATGTGACATTGAATGTGACAACGTAGCAAACTGCCTGCACTCCATTGGCTTGTAGCTCACACTTGTATATAGGCTCTGGAATATGGATATGTGGGAAAAGATGACATCCAGTGGAGAGAGGCTGATACAGCAATTTTATCTAAAGCAGATAAATAATCTAATTCAATTTTAAAATCAGGTTATCTCGGGGCTGGGGAGACCCTGGAGGGTAAAGTGCTTGGGGGGACACTAAAGACTCCAGTTTCCATTCCCAGTAACCATGTAAAAGCAGCCCATACCAGCAACCCCAGGGACTTGCTGGCCAGCCAGACTAGCCCATTGGGTGAGCTCCACATTCAAGGAGAGATCCTGTCTTCAAAATAAAATGGAAATCAGTAGAAGACATCTGACATCAACCTCTGGCCTCCATACATAAAACAGGCGAGGGCGTGCACACATAAGCATAGGAGGGCACATTTGAGTTCACGTATGTGCACAGGCATGCACACATGCACACACACATATAAACTAGCAATAAATTTGATTCTCTGAAAGAGTCATAGAATTATTAACTCTGAGGAAACCATACGGCCCTTTTCTGGAATACTGTTCTTATTAGTGATGCGTTTCCGTTTGTTAACTTTGGGTTTTGCTTTGGAGACAAGGTTCTGCTAGGCTGCCTAGGCTGGCCTCAAGCTCACGATTGTCACCTGAGTGCTGAGATTGCAGGTATGACCCACAGGTGATATTCATCAGTATTCCTGGTGTGAGAAAATGTGGATGGAAAATTAGTGAACCTGGTAAATCATTCTAAGAAAATTTTATTATTGCCACTCTTGAAAAACTCCCCCTTTTTATTCCTAGGAAGTTAAGTCCAGTCATTGAGCACATTTCCAGATTTTTACTACATGTTACAAAATGGAAAACCTCAATAATCCTTGCAGCTGAATCTATCTGTGGAAATATATGAGATTCCCAAGTGTGATGGTTTTCTCACTGTTCACTATTTCTTTAAATTGTGGTATTTCCTGCCTGCTTGCCTGCCCGCCTGCCTGCCTGCCGGCTCTAATAAAACATGCTAGTTATAGCACCATTTGGTTGGCACTCCTATTTTAATTTTTTTTTTTTTTTGAGACAGGGTTTCCATAGCTCAGGCTGTTCTTGAACTTCCGATCCTCCAGCTGTTGACTTTCCCACTCTCCACGTGGCCGAACAGTAATTACTCTAGGTATGAGCCATCAAGCTGGGCCTCTGCTTCCCGTGAAATCGAAGATGCTACCACAGGCAGGTGAAGCTGCTGCTCCAGAGTCCGGAGGTCCCACAAGCCCCGGAGAGGCCCCTTAGGACTTACAGCAATTAGAGGACTGACCTGTGCGGTGTACAAGGATATGACTGGAAAACAAGCCTAGATCTGCAGCTAGTGTGAGGGAAAGCGCGGCTCAGCACGATGCTGAGCAACGTGTTTCCGAACATCCTTCTGCAGCTCCAAGAAGCCACCACGTCCTTCCTTTGTAAAAATACAAAGCGCATGGGCGCGCATGTGGCGAGGCGAGAGCTGGGACAGGCAGAGCATCCTCTCAACCAGGCTCTGGCCTTGCACTTTCTCCAGCTGCCCATCTCTAACTCTCGGTTTGCTCGCGGTTCTGTTTTGGGAGCCTTCTATTCCTTTTCGGAACCAGTGCGGGCTGCTCCTCTGCTCCAAGATTGTCCTCAATGATGTTACCAACCTCAGGGACCTGGCTCTCTCGTGCTCAACAGCCCACTCCTGCTGAGTCTTCAGAGAACTCAGTTTTGGCTCTCCTGTGCACTGCTCCCGGGAGGCAACTCCCAGACAGCACTATGCTGCTCTCTGCTGTCAGCAGCGCCCACTTTATAGAAGTGGTGCACAGCAGACACACAGCTACATGACGATAAAGGCAACGACTGTGTTTCTGTGAATGCCAAGTGGGTAGTGTCATAAAAGCAGACATTTCAGAGGCCTAGTGTGGTGTTAGTGATGATTGGCAACTCAACAAAATCTGAAATCACCTAGTGACGTGTCTCCAGGCACACTGATGATGGGTTATATAGATTAGCATGTGGCATGCCTGTGGGGAGTATCTTGGTTAGGGTAACTGAAGTGAGAAAATCTATCTTAAAGGAGTGGAGCACCCCTCCCTAGGCTTCGATCCTGGACTGCACAAGGAGGAGGGAATCAGTGCAGCATGGACCTTCCATTGCTCCCCTCCTGCAGGCTGAAAAGCCAACACGCCTGCCTGCATCACGCTCCTGTTGCCTTGACTTTACTGCCACAAGCTAATTATGTTTGCTTCCTTACTAAGGTCGTAGGGTCTTTGGATTCTTCAGCAAGTCTCTTTGACTGTCTCAGCCTCTTCCATTGGACAGAGTCCTCGAAGATGCTACCCTGGGGATTAGCTCCTAATCTTGTGCAAAAATTGCACCTCTCTTTTGCATTTCTCTTCTAGATTCTAAATCACCTTTCTTTTTCTGTTTCTCAGGATTACACTAAATTAGGATAATTATCTGAAGCATAATTAGGATATTGGGATGGGATGCTGGCAGACAACATGTGCCTCTCCTTATAATACCATGAGCTAGTAAAGGCCCTGTTGCTCCTCTGCAAAGTGATCTGAAAACAGAGCAAAAGCATTCCTGCCTCTGCCTGATGCTTCCCAAACCTGGAGTTTCACGTTTCCCATCAACTGTTATTTTTGGAATAGCGATCTCAATAGAAGCTGAGCCCTCTGTGGCAAGACGTGAGGTTTAAAAGGAACAGTGACTCCAGTGAGGATGCATTGAAAGAGACAGATGTACACCATGGCCAGGGCACAAGCTTGCTCCCCTTGCTGCTCTCAACTTCCAGTCTGAAACTTGAAGCGACAGTGGCAGGGGTACTACTCAGTCATGTTAAAACTTCTCAGCAAGTGCTCCTTCCCCGTTAATAGTCTTCTCCTTGCATTATTTTTCTCCCAAGATTAAAGTGTCCCACCTCATATCTCTAGCAGCAATCACATACAGGATTAAAAGACCAACCAACCAGGAAAGTATCCTTCTTTCTATAGAGCCTTTGTAGAAGGGGAGGAGATTAAAGATGTAGCCATCTTGCACAAATGTTGCTGAAAAACAGCCAAGGCAATCCTACTATCACACTTTATATATATACCATGTATATACAACTCCCTTGAAGGCAATGGCAGCATCAATAACCACAGCCAGCTATCTTTGCTAGCCTGGTGATTTTCTAGGATGGTTTACAATTTAGTTCATAGCTATGGGCTATGGTTTCTTCTTCCCCATCATCTGATAGGGTTTGAGCCGACTGCTGGGCTCCACATCTTCAGGACCTTACACTGGGGAGTTAACGAATACCAGACTCTTTCCCCACTGAAATGAACTTTCTCTTAACTTTGGAGGATGAAAGATTGACAAATTCTGGACTTCTGCCCCCTTAGCAACCAGCTCCCCCGCAGCTCTCCAACACACCTCCTCTTCTGCCCAATCTCTTCTGTGTGGGTTCTGACCACAGAGTCCATTCTCCACTGGCTTCTCCGTGGGAGGAAGCACTTATTCCTCCACCTGGGTTTCCCCATTCAGCACTAGTGTCCAGCAACTTCGCAGCCCTCTTAAGATGTCATCTTTGCAAGTATGCTCTCAGAGAGTTCTCAGAAACTCAAAGGGAATTCTTTAAATTAACATCCTTGTAAGGACATTATTTTCAGAATAACGATATGGAGTCTGCCTTCTCTGTTTCCTTCCCCCCCCCCAGAAGCATTATTTTAAGTTACAAGCTGTATATGTGATGTAGGAGGTCCTTCTTTCTATGTGTTGCTTTCATTGGTTGAATAAAGAAATTGCCTTGGCCTTTTGATAGGGCAGAACTTAGATAGGCAGGGAGGACAGAATTGAATTCTGGGAGGAAGAAGGCAGAGACAGAGAGACGCCATGAAGCTCCTGCTTGAGACTGACGCTGGTTAGAATCTTTCCTGGTAAGCCATGACCTCGTGGTGTTACACAGATTGGTAGAAATGGGTTAGATCAAGACGTGAGAGTTGGCCAAGAAGAGGCTAGATATAATGGGCCGGGCAGTAATTTAATTAATACAGTTTCTGTGTGATTATTTCGGGGGTTAAGCTAGCTGGGTGGCGGGACGTGGCCCGCTCGCCTCTTACTACATATATGAAGGTGTGTGTGGTTGGAGGTGGGAATGACTGCTCATGAGGTAAAGCACTTGCTGTGCAGGAGTGAAGACCTGAGCTCCCATAACCAGAACCAATGAAAAAGCCAGACTTCAGATCACAGGAATCTGTAACCCCAGTATTCCTGTGGGGAAACGGGAGGTGGAGGCAAGAAAAATGAATCCTGTGGGAGCTCTGAGGCTGAGAACTGACACCCAAGACTGTCCTCTGATGGCCACACACCAGCCATGGCATGTATGTACTTGCATTCACACACACACACACACACACACACATACTGTGTGGGAAGAGACAGGCACTAACAAGCACAATTCATACCAAGCAGTGACCACATGCTTTGCTGACTCCCCATGGGAGGCCGTACCCTCTCTGAGGAGTGGATGGGGGATGGTTGGGAGCAGGAGGACTGGAGGGAGAGGGAACTGGGATTGATATGTAAAATAAGATTGTTTTAAAAATAAATGAAAAAAAATAGGTAGCTGCATAGACAATTCACTCAGTAGTCAGTATACATACTTTTTGTGGTATGTGGGTGGTATATGTATCTATGTACTTACATATGTGCACACATCAAATGTACATTTTTGTGCACAGGCCTGTGAAAGCCTGAAGTCAGCACTGGCTGTCTTCCTCAGTCTTTCTCCATCTTATTTTTTGAGGTAGAGTCTCTCAATAACCCCACAGCACATTGATATGGCTACACTAGCAGGCCAGTAAGAGCCAGGGATCCAGCTATCGCTACCGGCCCTAGTACCAGAGTCATAAACACAAATCATTGTGTCTGGTTTAAGTGCTGAGGAATCTGAACTTGGGTCCTTGACTGACTCAGCCATCTCCCTAGCCTCAACAGTACATATTAACCGGACATATCTGCCTGGTATTCTTGTAGATAACAGAGCTACAAGAAGAAAGGCATAAAAAGTGTCTGTCTCCAGGGAGCTCTTCATTTGGGATCTATAGTACGGCAGCCTGGAGGCATCGCACTCGGTTAAAGAGACCTGAAAAACAACATACAAAGAGCACAGCTAGATAAAGCAGGGGGGTGCTGGTTATGAAAGGATCCACAGAGATCCCCACCCCTAGAGAAAAATTAAGGAAGGAGTTCACATCCCAAATACAAGAAGGAGGTATAGATCCCATGTGGGTGTGCCCTGGGCCACACTATCAGGTCTCCTTAATTTGCCTGAACCAAAATTCCCAGGGTACTTGGAAGGCAAGTGAGACCGGACAAGCTCCCAGAAAGCAGGGCACCATCTTTCTGCCTTCCCTCATGCAGTGCCTAGGGTGGGAAGAGAGACTTAATTCTCCAGGCCCTGGACAAAAGCCCTGTTCTCGTTTATGTTTTCCTTGTCCCTCACAGCACATCAGCAAGCTGAGTCCCAAGACTCTCCTTGGAGGTAGAGAAAACACAGGGGCGAACATTCCAACTACATTTGTTTTCATGCTCAGGAGTTTCCTGGGAGATCCAGCTCACCTTACAGCCCTTTGTCCTAGGCTTCTCCAGGGACTCATATGGACTTCTCTACGCCAAGAAGGAAATGACTTCCTAAGCACTTCCTGTTTGGTAGGCCACCCTTTATACACATTGTGCCAATTACCCCCATTAACTCTCTCATCAGCTAGGAGAAGTAGTAATAATTCATACTTAAAGGTGCTAAGGCATGAAGTGGCTAAGAAATCTTTGTTCAGGGTAAGAGAGGTTGATTTCAAAATTCTAATCCTACAACTTTAATCATAGAACAGAGAACATTCCAGTAGCAAGGGGGCTAACTGACAACTCTGACACTTTGCATTTAAATGCTCATGTCCAAAAAAGATGTTACCCACTCCTCTTCTGTCCTGATATTGCCCTTCTTTCCCCTGTCACATGATTTTATTAGCAGGAAGAAACCTTAAAAAGAATGAAATCTTGGTCTTTAAAGACTTTCATACAACCATGTCTGAGCTACTCATTGACTAGATGTTCTTATCCTGCCAAATCCCCTCAATAATGTGCCTACCAAAGGGTGCTATTGAGGCCAGCTGTCAAAAGCCAGCTTGACCCAGGCTCACCTACCTACTCAAGGGCCTCATCCCGGGCGCCTGTTCATTTGGAGATCCAGGACCACGTCTGTTTCTGCCTGAGTTCCCAGGCCGCCTATTCTTCAAGTCACGCCCTTCATCAGGTCTCCTCGCTTTACTGACATTGCCTCAGGTCAAGCTGAAGCACAGCACCACCACCTATCTATCCCTTGACAGCGCCCTACCTGGCCTCCTGTCCACTCAATGGCTCTCTCCCATTGTATCCACCTTCTACCCGCTCCCTGCACGCTCACTCCAGAACACCAAGTACAACCACAGGCTAGCAGGCATTTCCAGTCCTCTGACTCGCTGTTTAGGATCTGCCAGTAGGGAGGGATAATACCCAGCCACCTACAAAGCTCAGCTTTCTAAGCCATGTGAAGTAGGAGCAGAGTGGGTGAGGCACGTCCAAAGAGGGTTGCTTATCAGGCAGCTCAATTTTTAGGGTTTCTTTCTGAACCCAGGTGAAGACGACCTTCTCAAGCCCAAGGACTATGTTCCTTACTTATCTGACATGTAAAGAGTTACCTGTGGGAAATGAAGATTGAAAACGAGAAAGAAGAGCCACCCACACTTCCCCGACAGGTGGCCCCTCACAAAGCTGTAACTTCACAGAGTAGTTGTCATAGGAGTTAAGAATAAGAGTCTCCACAGGAAGTGAGCAAAGTTCTCCAGTGCAGGGCAAATACCTACCCAGGACGAAGGGGAGGGCATGCATGACATTTGAATTCTGACTTCTAGCAATGTAGCGCAGTAGGACATGTTAAAACCAGCCACATCACGTCATGAAACCTGGATTAGAAACAGACTGTGACACTGTTCCCTTGTAGTCCCAGCTACTTGAAAGGCTAATACAAGAAGTTTACAAGTTCAAAGCCAGACTAAGCTATGCAGAAAGTTCAAGGCTAGCTTAGACAATGTAGAGAGACTAGTCTCAAATTAAATAACTAAATGATTTGGTGTGTCTGTGTGTGTGTGTGTGTGTGTGTGTGTGTGTGTGTATGTGTGTTAGAGCACTTGCCTGGCACACACCAGGTCCTCGATTAGATTCTCAGTACTGAAGGAAAAAATAGATATGTTAAGAAAAGGGGTTGAAGGTATTCATTTGTAATTTTAGTCAACAAGTTTGCTCTAAGTCTAAAATATTTATATGTACAACATACACCAATTCTGCCATTCAAAATTTTAAAATACTTCAAAATAATGACAATATAGAGAAGAATTCATCTCCATTTTATTGCTCTTAAGTGACAGCGCACAACAGACACATTATTTTAGGCAACCCAGCCCTGTTGCCCAGCATGGCACATATTTGTAAAGACAAGGATCATTAATGCACACATTTGTTTTATCAAATAAAAGTATTTGAAGTTGGTGACAATGAACCCTCACTTCCCAGAGCTCTGGAAATGATTATATACAAAAGTCCAATGGAACTTATTTCAGCCATTTATCAATAATATGTCACTCCTAATTGCCCTAAAAAATATGGCTTTATAAAAAGTAGTGTTCTATAAGTTGCAATATTAAGAGATGTATAATTCAAGTTTTAAATCTATAGCATCCATATAACAGCTTTAAAAATTATTGCTTATTGACTTAGCGGAGGTGTCATTACACACTGAGCCAGCATGCAGAAGTCAGAACACTGTGACTACAATGTTCAATGACAAAATTTATTCTGCTTTTATCCTAGATGAAGAGGTGGGGGTGGGGAGTGGATCACTCTATCTTAAAACAGTGTTAACATAAACAGGAGCTACCCCTGTCCTACAAATGAAATATCTTTATGGCTTTTTAAAAATGGCTGGTGGCTCTGCCCAAGCCATAAATCTACTAGCTGCCTTCTTTTCTAACCAATCAATTTTTCATCATTGCATCATTTCTGAGCGGCAGAGAGAGCTTACTAAAGATAGGGTAAAATTGTCAGTGTGTAAAGGAGGAGGCTCATCCCAGGCACCCAGCAGCAGATAGTGGGCCAGTGACTGCTTTACATACACCCTGAATCCCCTTAACCTGAGGGACCACGGACTTCACCTAGTGAGAGCCCTGCGCAGACACCAAGGTAGAGAGGGCCCTGACTGGGAACAGCACAGGGCAGTCATTAAACTACGCACCAGCAGTCTATATAATGTAAATGAATACAGACTGGACTAAGGTCGCTATAAGACTGATCTAACGTGCTGAAGTGTGAGGACATGTATATTTTTGCAGGCTACTGTTTATTTTTTGTCCCCCACAAGGAGTTTAATTCTCCTCTCTACTGAAAAGTATATTAGTCATCATTCACATCTTAAATAAAAATATTAAAACTTCAAATAAACCACTAAAAACTACAAAGCAAATTTCAAAGCCAGTGCTGTAACCTGGCCACTTGAATCTAATGTCAACAGCCCCGATTAGAACAGCAGTGCGTGGACAAGACTCACATCTCCTCAGCCACCAGGGCCTCTAGTACAGTGTTCAGGGAGCTAATATAAGGTGCTCACAGTGGCTTTTAAATCCCGAATAACAGCGTTCATGCCAGTCAGTTCAACACAGCTAATGCTAATTATTAATAAAATATCAAACCCTGCCATGACAACTTTTGCTACATCATCAATGTATCATCAAGTCTTCTCAGAAAAATACACATAAATGTAGAAAAACCTAAAGCTGTACCCCAAAAGAAAAAGAAACCCAATAGAGCCACAGGTGCTCTCAATAAGGACACACAGGAATTTAGAGTAATATGTCATTAAAAAAAAAAGAATACACTAAATTGCCAGTGGACTGGCATCGTTATTGTCCATTCCCAAAGATCTCGATCTGCCAGTAACTACATCATGAGATCTAGCACAGCCATCTTTTGGAGCGTATGGTTAGTCTGGTCCTCCTGTGGTAGTAGGGGCAGTCTTTGAAGCTTTAAGTATCTGTAAAAATAAGGGGAAATCTAAATTAAAGGACCAGCCAGGCAGACTGTCAAACTGCTTCATTTTCATACTACTTAAAAACACACGCACACATCGGCTTAAGTAAATGTTTTGATTTGTTTTTAACGGTAACTTGGTAACAGAATAAATTAACAACCCCGAAGTCTCTGGCCATTACTTGACAAAGTTGCTGATGGGAGCCTGGGGCTCCTGAGAACACCTGACAGCACCAAATGTGAGAATCTCTGGCTTACGAGAAACACAGCATTAAGATGCTTTCTCCTACCCATAATCTTAAAGAAATACAAAAAAAAGGAAGTCTGTATTTAAAAGATGAAGTACATAAAGAATTTCCAAAGGTATTTCTGCAGCATCTCAAACGTAGGAAGAGGGAGCTGGCTCAGGGTTTAAGAGTCCTTGCTTGTCTTCCAAGGCTCTGTGTTTAGCTCTTGGCACCCATGGAGGACAGTTCACAACCACCTGTAATTCCAGCTCCAGACGATGTGAGGCCCTCTTCTGGCCTCCCCAGACACCCCCCCCACGCAAAATCACTAAAAGAATAAAATAGAGAGTAATTTTATGTTAACTTTTACTGCTGTTGATAAGCATAAATATTTTAAAAGCAGCAAAATCCATTTCTATCCAACTTCAGACATGCATTTTTGCTCCAGATTTTAGTGTGTGGTTTGTTTCGCTGTAGAGTGTTGGGTTTATACCCAGAACTGGATAAGAAAGGAGGTGGTTGCTCCCCAGAGGCCAGGCAAATGCTGCTACAATTTCTAAGTCCAGACTACTGTTGAGGCTTGAGTGGGTTTCCCATAAACCTCTGCCTCAGAAATTTAATATAAAGACTGGTTTTCAGGGACAGTCTAGTTTGGAAGGGGCCAGGATGTTGAGGACCACGGACAGCATCAGTTTTTTGAAAACCAGGAGAAAGGGCCAAGCTAGCAGGCTTTGCTAGACTCAGCACATTCTCCTCCACCCTGGCGTGATGCAGTGAAAGGGCTATCACCAAAAGCCACGCACATGCCGATGCCATGGACATAGACATCCTTAGAACTGTAAGCTAAATGCCTAATCTTTACAAATTACTTAAGATAGTTTATGACTATGGCATTCCCTTCTGCCCTGAGAATATGTGTGTGGATGTGTGGGTGTTGGTTTTTGTCAAATGACAGGAAACTAGACATATATTGGAAGAGGGAATTTTAATTGACAAAAGACTGACCTATGGGCAAGCCTGTGGAATACTGTCTTGATGAGTGACTGATGTGGGAGGGCCCAGCCTACTGTGGGCAGTGCCACCCCTGAGCAGGTACATCTAGAGTATATAAGAAAGCAGACTGAGCAAGTCATAGGGAGCAAGCCAGCAAGCGCATTCCTCCTCGGCTTCAGTTCCGTCTCTAGTTCCTATCCCTGCCAAACCCTGCTTGATGCCGGACTATAATTTGTAAAGTAAAAGAAACCCTTTCCTCCCCCAAGTTGCTTTTGCTTATAATGCTTTATCACAGCAATAGAAATGCTAAGATATTACTTATCATCCACCCATCTATCCATTAATGCATCAATCCATCATCCATCCATCCATCCATCCATCCATCTATCCATCCATCCATCCATCCATCATCTATCTCTGTATGTAGCCAGAACAAAATCCAAGCCATTATATAAGCAAGAACTGTTGTTACTCATGTGGAGCAACAAGAAAGTGTATATATAACTTTATAGACCCAAAAAAGTAACTGTTCAATAATACCCAAAAGACACGTACAAGAATATAGCAGCTTCTTTCATAGTAGTCAAAAAACTAGGAGTTCTTACTATATCCATCAACATCAGAATGATAAATCATTATTGTATGTTCATAAAAAACAGTAATGGTTAAGATTAAATTACTGGACTTTACAAACAAGGAAATTTTAAGCTCACAGATGTCATGCTAAACAACAAAAGCCAACCACAAAAATGCTGGGGTGTGTGTGTGGCTCTAATTACATTAAATTCAAAAGCAGACAAAACCAGTCTAGATGTTGTAGGTCAGAACATCAATTGTAGAGACTTCTAACAAGAAACAGAGACTTCTGGGGTACAGGATGTTTTCTAGACTATGGTCTGAGTATTTACAAACATGTACACACATGTCAAAACCCATCATTTTAACCCTTCTCAGTATGCAAATTACACCTCAGGAGGAAAAGTTTTACAAACACCAAGTTGACATTATGCTATAATTTAGAATTTAACAACTAGCTAGACTTTGAGAAAATAAATAGTTTTGAATTATACTGATACAATGGGAAGCTGTTCAAAGTTTAACAGGAAATGCTCATTAAATAGTAGTAAGGGAGATGGGATCAGCAGTTAAGAGTCCTTGCTGATCTTACAAAGGACCCAAGCTTGGTTCTCAGCAGTGGTGTGAATAGGCTCACAACAGCCTGTAACCCCAACTCCAGGAGATCTGCTCTTCTCTTCTGACCAGACTTCACGGGCACCTGCTCTACCGGTGCACACACACAAGCACAGAATTAAAGATGAAATAAATCTTCTAAAACACACTAGACCTCACAATGCAATCTTCACGATTTAAGTCTGTGCTTCTCTGAAGTCCAAGCTGCCACTTGGACCTTCGCTAAGATGCAAGCCTCCTCTCGAGCACAAAGCCGGTCTCTGATGCTGCCGCCCTCCATCTCTCCTACCCTATGCACCTCCACTGAGTACCGCCCTTCACCCAAAGGACCAACCCTGTGCCCACCCAGTGGTTTATTTCTACCTCCAATTTCTGCAAATGCCTTCCTTCCGGTCATTCTGCACTGTCCAGCCCTCCCACTACCAACTGAGCTGAACTCATGCTCCCTTGATCAGCTCCACTTTCCAAATGGACAACCCTTTTGAAATCTGGACTTGATCCTGTAACTTCTCCACTTCAATTTTGTTAGTGGTTTTTGGCTACTTTAGGGTCCAGATCTACATTTCCAAACACCACATAGAAAACACTGGGAGATGTCCATGTGCTTCCCACCAGGTCTTCTGATATCACTGTCCTAGCCTTTGTCTGTCAGCGCCTGCCCCCACCTCCACAACACCCGCTCTTGCACAACAACCAGCAGAAGGCCAACCTTCTTTTTCATAGCCCTTTGGAGGTCGAGTGAACTACCCCTCCTAAGAGTCGTCTTCCACTCCACTCTGAGAAGGCAATGCCTTTATGTCTGTTTTACCACACTGTGCTCCTAGTGGATTCTAAACCAGACCAGGCCAGGGACTGACTATATTACTCATTGCATTGGCCAATGCAAAGCCTGTGTCATAGTAACTATTCAGTATGTGATTTCTGAATGAAGAAGTAATGAGAAAGTATGAGGCGATTATTAAACAAAACACTGGTCACTAAGACCATGAAACCAATCTTCTCTTTAGCCTCAGACTTCGAAGGCTGCAGGTGGTTAAAGTGCCAGGTAAAGGGACCTTGGGTGGGAGTTCTGGCTGGATGTCATGGAGGAAAACCTTGTCCACTGCTGGACTAGTCCACAGTGGGCTGAGCCAAGAGTGTGATTATCAGCTTCAGGGAGGCAGGGGCAGAAGAATCTTCCAGAAACTGTAATGCCCTTACATCTCTCTTCTGAGTCAAATGATTCTCGACATGTACATTCTTAGAAAACTGTATGCCACAAATCTTCTACAGACCAATCTTCCATATACCCCAGCCCTAAATGATAAACTAAGGAAGACTGAGAAAGGCATGCAGGAACATGGCTAGTCTAACTTATCAAACTCAAAAGGCCCAGAAACTTCCATCAGCTTTGTGACCTTCATGTCCTTGGAACACTCTAGAAAACAGCAGGATGGGAGGTTCTGGAGTCACCATTTGTTTTCCAATTGCTCTCCTTCTACTAGTCACCTGTGGGGTCTGAGGAAGGTCATGGCCTTGCCATATCTAAGCCTCCTCATCTGCAAAATTAACACAACTGCAAATCTAGCCTCTATGGTGTTCTACCTGTTAAGTTAATCCATGAAATGTCCTAAATAAAAAATGATCTAATGCTTGATGAGTCTCACCTCTCACTGCTTCCTACCTTGTGATTGTTTCCATGGCCATAATGCCTTATTGGAGCAACAGTAATAATTACCTCATCATGAACTTTAGCAAGTATCAGCGAACTGTGTGACCTAGCCCTGGAATGATCGTGGAAAGCAAAGATCTAGCATTCTGCAGAAGCCTTCCAGCTCAGCTTTGCAGAGATGCGCTCTGGTGAGGTACAGACACGATGGCTATGTTCCCACAGCTCTTGTAGTCAGACAGACAATTAACACTTTCGCAGAATTAGTCAACTGAATGAACCAAAACACCATTAACATAGGTTGATCATTTTCCCATATCATTATATAATACAAACTATAATATGAAGTAAGACTAAATCGGGATACAGGAAATGAGTCAGCCACATGCAAAGGCTCAAAGTGAGTGCTGATTCTGAGCCTCACCCTTTCTCACAGCAACGTCAAACAACAGCCATATAAAGCATCTAGGGAGCTTTGACAAACCCCAGTTCCGGGGCTCAGTTCTTGATTAGTCCTTCAGGTTTCCAGCTCTCCTTGCTCTAGCTCACAGACCAAGCCACTTAATCCCTGAATGGAAACAGCCACATCCACCATCCCTGAGATCTCATCACGCGCTGTCATGGATCATGCCTTCAGTTCTATGTGCTTTTATTGAGGCTGCAAAGTATCTCTTTACAAAGCACCTTACCGCACTACCCTGGTAACCACTTGGTAATTTATTGGCATGTTCCAAAACAATTAGGGCATTAGGTTGTAAGACAAAGAAATAAAGGTAGAGATGTATAGGCTCAATTCCTTTCAGGGTAGTAAGGGCAATAATAAATTAAAAAATATAGACTACAATTAGAAAAATACTCTTTGGAGTATTGCCAGGCGGTGGTGGTGCACGCCTTTAATCCCAGCACTCGGGAGGCAGAGGCAGGTGAATCCCTGTGAGTTCGAGGCCAGCCTGGTCTACACGAGCTAGTTCCAGGACAGCTAGGACTGTTACACAGTGAAACCCTGTCTCAAAAAACCAAAAAAAAAAAATACTCTTTGGAAATGCATTATTTCCAAGATTATTTCTCAGATACTTTTCTTTAAAGATTTATAATCATCAAATGCCAACTCTATAACCCATTCTACCTGTCAGTGTCAAGCAGTATTCAACAAGAAACAGAGAAACAGTAATTTCAGCTTTGCCTGCCCTAATTACTGATTCAAAATGGCAAAATACACATTATTCCATAGCCATCATGCAAATGTTTTCATGAACATCTTTTCATTTACACTGTAATACCAATGACTCAGGTCTCTACATTAAATGTTTCTGAATATTAATTAACATACATGTACATGTATGTAAACTACCAGAAACTAAAACATTCCACCCACCAAATGAACTGCAACACACACCGAAGCGTAACAAAAAATATTCGTTATTTTATTCATTTACTTATTGGCTACTTTTTAATCTGGAATTCAGTAAAATTAATTTTGGCAGGTACAATTACTCCTACCAAAAATCTATAGTGGTTATTCACATCACTGCTAAAGCTTTGTATTGCACACAGTCTGAAAAGGAGTAAATGGTGAGCCAAGATAACAAAAAGAGTAAAGCAATACAATACAGAAACGGTAAGAAATGACTGGAGAAGAAATGCAAGAGGAAACCCAGGAAAGCCTTCTTTCCCCTGTCCACACAGATCCCTGATCACCAAGGCAGTTTATGACACCTCTGGAAAATACTAGAAAGTCTTGGCCTGAGAGCTACTCCAGTCTCTGAACTCACTAGTGTTGACAGGGGACCGTGGGGGCAACGGAAAGCCTGGGGAAGTGGGTTCCCTGTCATGGCTCCTAAGCAGCCCTGAATAGATTGGCTGCCATGGTCACTGATGATGCGCTCCAGAAGGCTGGGAAGACAGGAGCAAAAAGGGCAGTTTCGCAACATACACACTATTCAACTTCACCCTGAGACAACCATTTCTATATCCACCGTCAGGCGCTTTGAAAGTCAAAATAGAAAAATAAAAATCATGAATCCCTAACTTAAGCTCTGCATCTTCACCAGCATCCACAATGGGAAGCTCATACAAAACTTTACTAAACGCTTCTTAAATTCTACACAACATACATGTATTAGTCTGAACCAGGAATGTGTTTTCCATGACTCTGTTATGTCATTAGAACACAAATGTCCTTTTTTAAGTATAGATTTTTATCCACCATAGATCTGTTTCATAAGATATTTTATGAATGTAAAACACCAATAGTATTTTAGATTTTAAATTAAAACACCCATTTGAAAATTTAAAATGCCAACAGTATTTTAAATTCAACCAAAAAAAAAAAAAGGCAAAACACACTAGATCTAAGGAAATGTCATACCTGGTGGAGTGTCTTGCTGTTCTTCCACAGAGGGGACATTTATTTCTAAAAATTAAACAAAGCAACAATCCATTATATGCTGCAGATCATGGCTACGCCAATCATTTTTACAGAATTCACCTCTTATTGTCATAAAAGCACTAGGATTTGCCACCATGAGGACAAAAGAATTAGCTACAGTTGAGCAAAGCTGCAAACTTCTCAATCATTTGCAAAACAGGCTCAGGACGTGTCCCAGCTAACAGCCAGCAGATGCACTAAGACCAGGTTCTCTACAGTTTTGCATCAGACTCCATAAACTAGGAGAGATGACTGTCTGCACCTGGTTTCTTCTACAGAGAATGTGTCACTGAAAGGTTGTCAGTGATCTCTTAGGGGCAGTGGACAGGGTCAGAAGCTCAGATGTGTGCATGTGCTCTCCCTGCCATCCCCACATGACATATGACAACATTTTAAAAATTAAATTGTAAAAGAATATTAACATCAAATACCATGCTCAGTAAAGTTGTTTCCAAAAAAATTATCTTCAAGATGAATCTGTATTTTCTTTTTATGCTTTGGGTGCCGTGCACTAGGTAAAAGGTCCAAGCCCACTTCTAGGTTTCAAAATTCACCAAAACGGACCAATCCCTGAGTTCAAAATCCCACCAACCCCTAAGCTCAAAACCCCACCAATACCTGGGCTTGCCTTGAAATCCCACCAATCCCCACTCTGGAAATCTCCACCCTGGAAAACTCCACCCCCAGGAAACCCTACATAAAGCCTGCCTTCTGTTCAGTTCCCTGCTGTTTCTCACCAGAACAGAGACAGCCACCCTCCTGTACATTTCCCAATAAATCTCCTGTGTGTGGTTTGTTGTGTGGTGTGACTTTGTGGCATTCCTTGGCTCCAGGCTGCTAGGATGCCTTTTACCTCAGAGCTGCAACGCTTGAAATGGGGAAACCTCTCCCCTCAGAGCTGCAACAACATGAACTATGGAAAGCCTTTCCCCTCAGAGCTGTAACACTAACCAAGGGGAAGCCTTTCCCCTCAGAGCTGTAACACTAACCATGGGAAGCCTTTCTCCTCAGAGCTGTAACACTAACCATGGGAAACCTTTCTCCTCAGAGCTGTAACACTAACCAAGGGGAAGCCTCTCCCCTCAGAGCTGTAACACTTCCACACTGAACCTAGAGTCTTACACACCAGCATGAGCTAGCACTGAACTCTCCACCCCACAGGATCAGAAATTCTAAGATGACTCTGATGTGGATGTGAACATTAACTTCTGTCTTTTGCTGCTTTGAGACATCTAGGAAGACTGTAGGCATCACCAGTTGACTGTAAGAAAATGGCAGGCATGCGCTATAAACTATGCCACATACTAATTTCTTCAAACCTAGCAACCCATTTAACACTATCTTAGACATAAGACTGTTAGTTTTTGTTTGTTAAGAATTGTAAGAGGCCAACTGTGGTGCATGCCTTTGATCTGAGCACAGGAGAATCTCTAAATTGAGGCAAACTTGGTTTACACAGCAAGTTCCTGGACAACTAGGGCTATATAGAGAGACCATGCCTCCAAAATCAAAACACAAAAAAGAGGAAAAAATGTGAAAGAATTTAATTTTAAAAGGGTTTTATTAATAATATTCAGAATATTGATATGCCTACTACATTCACTTTTGTTCTTAGTGCAACTTGTTTTTAATTATAAAAATTATAGGCTCAAAACAGAGTATTAAAAATATTTTACATTAAAAAAAAACAGAAGACTGGGTAGATTATCAGTAGTCTATATGTAATCCTAAATCCCAGCATTCCCTTTCCCTATAGGAGGTTCACTATGAGTTTCAGGCCAGCCTGGGCTACACAGAAAAATCAGTATTTAAAAGCAAATAAGTAAATCCAGCCCCTGCCCCCTTTTAAAAGTAAAAAACAAAGTAAACAGGACTGGAGAGATGGTTTAGGAGTACAGAGGACGTGTGTTTAGTTCCCTGCACCCACAGTGGCTCACACCTGCCTGCAACTCTACTTCCAGGACACAAACGGTGTAGTCTCCTGGCCTCCACAAGCAGCAGATACACACACATGCATGGCAAATACATACATGCAGGCAACCTACTCATACAGATAAAATTTAAAAATCTAAAGATGAAAAGAATATAACAACAAAAATCGCACTCCTACCTGCTGTGAATACACTAATATACTCATTTTCTCCCTGTCACTGATGCCACGCTATCAGAATGTTATTATTCCAAATTAAATTAAATTTCCAGCTAGTTCTATCCTGGAAAAAAAGTACATTCGACAAACTCATCTGAAAATTTCATTGAAATATCATTTATTTTGGCCTGTAATTTTAAACATAAAACAGCTAATTAATTCTAGCAACACAGCCTAAACACGGTATCTACCATGTCTCCAAAGCTTACTTTAACATACTCCAGAATTTTCCTTTTTCCTGAAATTTTATTAGATAGTTTAATTTTACACAAGAACTAGTGGATACTGAAAGGCATCAAGATCAAAATAAAATGAAACTCAATGGAAAGTTTAATGTGTACAAATGTGCAAAGTAGCCTGCCCAAGCAGATCTGTAACATGAGCAGAAGAGGGAACACACCTGGCAGGAAACTGAGGCAGAAACTCAACCAACACGCTAGTGGATATTTAAGATTTCTCATAAATGATCCACTCATAATTTTAAATACAGCAGACCTAACAGTTAGGTCTGAGATCTTCTGCTAACAGGGAACATTGCTTGCTTCTGGGTCTCTTTCTAGTTTCCCGACATCAGCCCTCCTGGCTCCTACAGAGATGCAATACATAAAATGTTAGAGGCTAAGATCCACATGAGACAAAAAAGAAAGACTGTATTTGTCTTTCTAGACCTGAGGTTTCTCACTCAGTGTCTTCCAGTTCCATCCAATTTCCTGCTAATTGTATAATGCATTTTTCTTTTTTCTTTTTTTATAAAGATTTATTTATTTGGTTTTTCGAGACAGGGTTTCTCTGTAGCTTTGGAGCCTGTCCTGGAACTAGCTCTTGTAGACCAGGTTGGCCTCGAACTCAGATCTGCTTGCCTCTGCCTCCCGAGTGCTGGGATTAAAGGCCTGCACCACCACCGCCTGGCTAAGATTTATTTATTTTATGTATATGAGTGCTCTATCAACCTCACGCCAGAAGAGGGCATCAGATCCCACTATAGACGGTTGTAAGCCACCATGTGGTTGCTGGGAATTGAATTGGGGACTTCTGGAAGAGCAGCCAGTGCTCTTAACCACTGAGTCATCTCTCCTGTCTCAATGCTGTTTTTCTTTATTTGGCCAGAGGCTATAAAGAAAATCAGAATTCCTCCAAGATTTTCAGAAACCATTCACTTTAAATGGCTTTCAGTCCACCAATTACTCCAAGCCATGCCACCATGAAACGATCTGAGGTTCGTTTCTATTTATTGTCTGCAGTGAGAACAACCTTCCTGGCACACCTGGAAGATAGTAGGGAGGTAGACAAAAATCTGGATTTTTACATAGATCATCCTGATGGCATGTGAAATGTGGATCCAGGTGGGAAAGGCACAGTGAGAAAGCGCGGTTAAAGGGCTGCTGTGGTCTGGGATGAGAAGGGCTGAACCAGACCACAGGCCAAGAGCTGCTGAGAAGATGAGACAAAGAGGAGCATTAAAGGACTGGGGATTAGCTGTACAAAAATAGAACCTCTGTGTTGTCTGAAATTCTGATATACTGATATAATCAATTATAGCAAGAGAAGAGGGAGAAGAGGCGACTAGGAGCAATACGGACGTGACAGGCTCCCACCTTGCTGTTATAGTCCAGCAAGAACCATAGGTGGGCTGATAGCCCAGCTGTCCACCAGAGAGAATTAGCCATCCATCATATTGTCAAAATGTCTGAAACTTCTTAGAAGGGAACCATGCTCCCAAGCATGGCATGTTAAATTACATGTGGTGACTTTGGTGGTCAGTCTTGACTGTCAACTAAGAAGCATACCTCCGGGCACATCCTGGCAGGATTAACTGAAAGGGTTAAGATCAGTCACAAAGAGGCAGAATCAGCAGCAGCAACCTGGATATACAAAGGCTGCAGAAGAGTATTGGCGCCTCCTGCTGGCGAGGACAGCCGTCCCACTGCCTGTGGCATTGGCTGCCATCAGAACCCAGCTTCTTTGGTCTTCCAACTGCCCGAAGACCAGCAGCAATCTGGGAATCCTCAGGTCTTCATCACCACTGTGGGCTGCTGAGGCATCCAGGTACACACTCAGCAGCTTGGTTTCTCCAGTGTGCAGCCAGTCCTTGTTGGGTCACCTAGCTCACATCAGATAAGCCAATCTAAAACGCAGCCTTTGGTGGTAGATATTCATTGTGTAGAGTCTGTTCCTCTAGAGAACCCTGATGCTAATTATTTCCAAGCCAGGGAGATGCTATAAAATTCTCCCCAAGGGTATTGGTTTTTGGTTTTCTGGTGCTCACTGACTCAGAGATGTTCAAGATGCTGATGGGAAAGGAGGGAAAATCTCAGTGCAACTGTCACTGGTACCTAAAGATAACTCCTGTCTGAATACAGAGGGCATACCTGTGCAGGCATCACCACATTGTATGTGCACAGGAAGGTAAATCTAGTCACCAATCCTTCGCACACATTTTCCAAGATTACACTTCCGTGCAGTGTGTCACACCAAGCTCAAAGACCTTTAGCAGCAGTGTATCTCAGTGGTGTGTTTACCCATGGCAGAGGATCTATTTCCTGCCTGACAGAAAATGTAAATTAAAAACTCTAAGAGTACTTCTTCGAGGCAACTTCTTCTCACTTCACATCTCCAATGGCAGCTCTCTGCTGAGAAGGCATGCACACTCACACAATGAACTTCAGGATTCCAGGGAGGGGGAACTCGGGCACTTATGTGCTTGTGGAAACCAGGATCAACCTGGATCACCCAGATCTCACTAGGTCTTGCTCCAGTTTCAGCACATTTGTATAATGATAATAATAATAATAATAGCACAAGGATCTTTGTCCCATCTCCTCCTCACTGTCTACCATGAGGACCAACCAAAACAATCTATGTGGAGCTTTCTGTGCACCAAGAATTACTGACTCTGCTGTACTGAAACACTGCTGCTTAAATGAGTATAAGTAGTTACTTTTGCTTTTCAAAAAACATCCCTTCATTTCCAAGAAAATTGATCAACCAAACAAACAAACAATAACTATGTTTTCCTTCCTTCACATCTAAATAACATCATGAACCTCACAACTTCCTGCTGATCTCCAGCCAGAATAACCCTTTATCGTCAGTGTGCCTTCTCCAAACTCTTTATAGCCAGCATGCCTTCCCCAAATCCTTTATTGCCAGAGTGCCTTCTCCAAAGTGGCCGCTCACTCATAAATGAGGTGGCCTTTCACCCGCATCTATTTTCCTCACAGAAGCCTGTTTCTGTCACTTTTCTTTTATTATGCCTGTCTCTAGAAAGATAGCCTCATGGAAAAGAAGCCTGTTGGCTTCATCCATCCCAGCATGGCTCACCCCCAGCCCTGGGTAAACACACAGTTCAGCACATGTTTTAAATAAACTGATCTACACTGATATAGAATAAAAGATTATCTCTATAAAAATAACCTACCTTCTGAAATGATGCTGGAATCTTCTATGGCATTATCTAAAAAAAAGAAATAGATCAAACATATTACAGTAACTCACCTCCACTTAGATCAGAGGTTTTCAACCTTCCTAAGGTTGCAATCCTTTAACATAGTTCTTCACGTTGTGGTGACCCCCAACTGTAAAATTATTTTATTGTTACTTCATAACTGGTGTAGGAGGTCCTTCTGTTTGTGTGTTGCTTTCATTGGTTGAATAAAGAGACTGCCTTGGCCTTTTGATAGGGCAGCCCTTAGGTGGGCGGAGTAGACAGAACAGAATGCTAGGAAGAAGGGAAGTGTGGCAGATGCCATGTTTCTCCTGCCCAAGACTAATGCTGGTTAGGAATCTCTCCTGGTAACCCACGATCTCATGGTAAACACAGATTAATAGAAATGGGTTAGTTTAAGATGTGAGAGTTGGCCAAGAAGAGGCTAGATATAATGGGCCAGGCAGTAATTTAATTAATACAATTTCCATGTAATTATTTTGGATATAAGCTAGCCGGGCGGTGGGAGCTGGGCAGCCGGGACCAAAAGCAGTCACTCCTCATTACTACACATAACTGTAATTTTGCTACTGTTATGAATCATAACAGATAAATATCTGTGTTTTCCAGTGGTCTTAGGCAACCCCTGTAAAAGGGCCCAAATAGACGTGAACCACAGGTTGAGAACCACTGACTTAGATCCCTAAAGTGACAAAAATCTACTCAGAAAGTTTTATCTAGGCTGGGTGTCCTTATGGGAGACTCCTGAGTATTTATACCACAAAAATCAACTTCAGTTCTAAATTATATTCAAAAATTTAATCAAAGAGACCAATGTTACTCCTGCTGATGTAAAATAAAAATTCTTCTGTGCTCATGGGTTCTACATCCTTATATTCACCAGCTGAGGATCAGAAACACCCAGGGAAAAAAGAAAAGTGAAGATATATAGACACTGAAGCAATGTAACAACTACAGACAGTGCATGCAAATGGCATTTCAGGTAGGTGATTGACAGCACATATAAATGGATTTCCAGGTAGGTGATTGACAGTGCATGCAAATGGCATTCCAGGGAGGTAATTGACAGCACATGAAAATGTCATTCCAGGGAGGTGATTGACAGCACATGAAAATGTCATTCCAGGGAGGTAATTGACAGCACATGAAAATGGCATTCCAGGGAGGTAATTGACAGCACATGAAAATGGCATTCCAGGGAGGTGATTCAGGGATGGTTCAAAGGCTTGGGAAAGCAACACAGGTTACAGGTTGCAAATGCTGTGCTGTTTTATGCAAGGGCGAAGAGTATCTTTCGATTTTGATATCTGTGGGCCGTCCAGCACCAGTCTTATTGTAGACACCATGTTTAACAATTCCTAATTACTTCTTAGTGGCTTGAAAAACTATTGTTATTTCCTATATCTCTTCTTTACTGCACAGCTATGCAGGTGAAAATACAGTCAACATTGGGGAAAAAACTCACCTGAAATCGCTATCCCTTCGTTTTCTGAATGCTCGTGTACTATGAAGTGAAAGGGGGAAAAGATCATGTAGCGCTGAGTAACAATGAAAACAATGGACTATGTCTAACCTTAGCTCATTTATAAATGTTTTCACTTCCAGGCACACCCTCTAACTGTGTGTATTACAGAGCAGGGAGGGGAGGAGCTTGGCTAAATGATGTAAAACATTCTGGGTAGCCACGGGAGATGGTAATTTCTTATACGCCTTCCTTCACAGAGGGATGTACAAGCTCCTCCCCCAACCAGTTGTCAGGAAGATTCACTGTTGACACTTTTTGTCTTCTTCCTGTCTGTGTGAGCTCTAGCCTGCTAATTACCCTGGATCTCAGTTCTTACCAGGCATAGGGATTGGTTCTCAGATGATAACCTGGGGACAAACACCCCTGCTGCTATCCTCTTAGTGAAAACCAACTGACAGGACCTTTAATTTACCATGGTAACCAGGGCCCAGTGCCCATCCCTGCAGCCATCTGTTGACACAGGGCCTGGAGTTTCTGTGCTTTGATGCAAACACCTTGTCCCTATGGCCCTCCCCCACACCCAGCAGCAAGCCATTTCCTCTCAACTGACTTTCTAAAATGCTTCCAATGTCTGACACACCAAAAACAAATCTCCTGGTCTGCCTCAATGATAAGAAATCTATCCATCTATACATTAATAAGGAACTGCATTTCAGTATTGACTATCTTATAGATATTACTCTTGGTATTAGAATACAACCATGTCACCAGCAGTTAGTACTTAAACATGTACAAACAAGCCTCTACAGACCTCAGGAGTGAAGCCAGCTCTTTCTTGGGCCAGGTGACTTTTCCCTCACTTCTTCTACCTCAGTCAGAGTTCTTCAGAAACTGACACTGGATCTTCTCTGCTCAATTCACTCCCATCAGTGTTGGAAAACAACCCCCATTAGCACAGAGACAGCATTAAACCCAGGATACTTCCAAGTCCCACTTTAAAGGATCTCTTAGCAACAGGCCTTGCTCTAACCTCCACCCTGGGCTTGCAGGGCTCTCCTTTCTCATTCCTATTCTTCTCCATCACCCAGTCCTTCTAAGAAAAGGCAGTAAGAGTGTGCTCCCAGATACAGGACCTACCCTTGATTCCATTGTCCTCTCATTAGAGGATTCCCAGTCTCGCTCTAACTACCAGACAGAAAGTGGAATCCCATGAGCACTGGGCTATACTGCAACACGAACGCCATCAGATGGCTTCTCTGCTCTCACCTCCTGGGCAGCTCAAAGCACCCTCGCTACCAGTTTGTATGAAACTGGGCTGAAGACCCCTCTGGCTCCAGGTTTCTCTTTTGCTAAGAAGAAGCCCACATCCATCAAGCCAGCAGAGGGCTCACAGTTCTCGGCCCCCTGTATCCTGATCTACATGCTGCAACCCTAACTTTACCCTCCAGATATTTCTCAGATAAGTTCACTACCCTCCACCTTTACTGCCACTGCCCTGCTTTCCTGGAATAAACCGCTGTCATTGCCATCCCATCTGTCCACTCAATCAGCAGAGCGGCACACGGCTTGAATGCGGCTCCCAGAAGCAGCAGGCCCCACCAAACGTCCCTTCCTAGAACTTACCTCCTTTGGGTATTCAACTGACCTCAATACGACTTGGGAGACAGTCGTATTAGTACATATCATCATCTAACCATCTCTCCACTACCTACCCTTGTCCCTTGTCCTTCTCTGATTCGTTATATTCATTAACATATTCAGAATGCAGATCTGACTCTGCAGTGCCCCTGCCTGGCACCCCAAGATGAAGTTCTTGACCCCCCCCCGCTACATATCTCCTCTGGGCATGGAATAAGGGGCCACTTTTGCTCCATCCCTCTCTTACCCCAGAGAATCCATAAGCAGACACCACCAACTACATTCATCTTGGGATACCTAACCCACAGGCCCGCGTGTCCTTTGACCTGCCACGCAGTGAACCAGCTCCCATGAGCACCTGCTAACTGTAGCAGAAGGCTGCACTGGAATCATCGGCTAATGTCTTCTTCCTGCTGCACTATAAAGTCTGTGAGTACACCAAACACACGTGCCCTTTGTGACAGCTGCTCTGGCAGCCTGTGCTATTGGCAGGTAACATGTAAATAAGTAGCTCAGTGGGCTAGCAAGGTGTGACATCACTTCTTTGGTCGTGTACTGTAGGCTTGATGCTTCTAGGAACATGTGTGAGGTGGGAAGGTGGGCCTGGTTCCATCAAACCATGTGTTTACCAGGTTCTGGAGAGTTTGATGTAGAAGGACGTGATGTTCTCCCACTGTTTCTACCCGATGTAGCTTTACCTATGCATAGCAAAGCTATGTAAAGCATCCTACCAAATCCTGGTGTTCATTCTGATCAGGTCATGGTCACTACCTTTGGTTAACATTTTAAAATAACATTTATTGTAATACACTTCCTGTGAAGAATATTGCCATTAAGTGTGATCTCTGACATAACTCTTGTTACATTTGATTTCAGATTCCTCTAGAGCTAGGAGAAACACTGTAGACCAATCATGATTCTTAAAACAACAGCGACCAGAAGAAGACAGAAAACTCTCATTGGATATTCAGCTCATAGCTCTAGAAATAATCTCTAATTCCCATTTTCTCCTTCAAATTCAAGAGTGAAAACTTAAATGCTATCTCATGGCCAAGTTTTTTAATTTTTAAAAAAATTATATGTAAAGACAACCTAAGCTCATCATTTATATCCCATTGGAAATGGCCATTATAGAGAGTGAAGTTGGTTCTTTCCTGAATCTTAAACACATACATAACAAAACAGTATATCAAACCTACACACACACTGTAATTTTTAATTTCTCTGTGTACTTTGCCAATTCTCAAGAAGTTGCAACCCCTTAAAGTAAGGATCCCACAACCTCAAGGCTCACAGGTCCGAATTTCAATGCTGCAGTCACCTGCGGGGCAATTGGTCCCGCCCATTTTCTCAGCCTTCTTTCTGTCTCTCTCAGCTGACTTCTGTCTCTACACAGAGTTCTGAAGATGCTCTAGTTAAAGACAAACACATCACAAACTCTACTTCCTCCTCACAGAATCCTGAGCACTTTATCCGCCTTCCCCCAACTTACTTCTCTTGCCCATAAAGGAGGGAAAACAATCCATTTCATGGAATTCAAGAAAACAGGTCTGAAGGTACCTAGAGACAAGAGTACAGCAGTACGAACAACACCAGCCTGCTCTACCCCCACCCAACCTGCATATGGACTCCAGCCAGAGACCAGCGCTTGGACTTCCCCACCAGGACAAAATGCCATGCAAGTCACCTCCAAGAGAGGACTGCTCTGTAGAAGCAAACTCTGACTGAAGGTCATTCATTTATATGTTAGTCGAAAAAGGAGGGAGCACAAAATGGCATCAATGGTTGCTGGATGTTGCATGAAAATAATAGCTTAGAACATAATTCTCCATATTTTATACTTAAACTATGAATACATTTAAAAAATTAAGTAAGTGGCTTAAGGCTGAGAAATATTTACAAACCTGGTGCATCATGATTTTGGTGTGTTGCTTCCTCTGCAAAAAAGAAAAAAAAAAAGAAAAAGAAATGGAGATTTAAGACAAGATCAGTATTAAACATGACATTAAAGCTGTGTCACTAAAGAAAACAAGGGAAAAGCAAATACTATAAAAAGCCTTATCTTAATCATAGATTCTAACTAATGCTGCAGTTACAAATGTGTGTCTCTGCCCAAAAGGAAGGAATGTTAAAAGAGGAAAACCATTCTCATAAAAATTCCTGCTAATAATCTAAAAAACTTAGCATAGGCATTAGCGGTCTGCTTTGTCACCATGGGGCAGTTATTAAGGGAGGAGACAGAAGCACATGATATTCTCTTAATAAACTAACTTTGGTACAGGACAAAAAAAGTCCTACTAAAATTGCATCTTTAGTTTTTGAAAGAAAAAGCCAGCAATTAAACAGTAATGGCAAAAATCCTTCCCTGAACTAAAAGTGAACAGCAAAGTCCATCTAATACCTGTATCCTGCTGCATCTTATCAGCATCTGTTACTGCTTCCCTGGTACCTAAAAAAGGAGGAAAAGATTTTGTCTAATAGGAAAGAGCATACACATCACAGACACCATTCTACAAGAGTCACACATTAATTCTAACCTGAAAAATCTTATAAGACAAATATTGTTGTGGCTTAGATATAAAATGTGCCCAAAGGCTCCTGTGTTGGAATCTCAGGCCCTAGTTAGTGGCACCATCAAGAGGTGATTGGATCATAAGGATCAATGAACTAATGCATCAATGAATTCATAGTTGAATGGGCTGTTAGGAGATGGGGCCTTATTAGAGGAAAGATGTAGTAAGGAAACATGTAGTAAGGAGGCGCGCGGGCTGTGTCCCACGAGGCGAGTGGGCTGTTTGTCGTCCCAGCCACCCTCGGCTGTGTCCCGCCACCGGGCTAGCTTACACCTGAAATAACCACACGGAAATTGTATTAATTAAATTACTGCCTGGCCCATTATAATTAGTCTCTTTTTTTTGCCAATTCTCACTCTTGATCTAACCCATTTCTATTAATCTGTATTCACCACGAGGTCGTGGCTTACTGGGAAAGATTCCTAACCAGCATCCGTCTCAGGCAGGAGAAACACGGCGTCTGCCACACTTTCTTTTTTTACAGTCATTGGGGTCACTGAGGGAGGGCCTTTGAATATATCCTGCTCTCCCTTCACGAGCTTTTTGCTTCCTGGCTACCATGACGTGAGCAGCCTCACTCTGCCATTTGCTCCTGCTGCTTAATATTTTGCTCTGCCTCAGGCCCAAATCAATGGAGAAAATAAATCTCATAAATCTGAAATATGTGATTCTGGGAAGTCATACAGTGATAGAGCACTTGCCTAGTGCTTAGGTGGCCCTGGGTTCAAACCCCAGCAACACCACCAAAAATAACAACAAGAATAATGAGGCTGGAGAGATGGCTCAGAGGTTAAGAGCACTCGCTGCTCTCCCAGAGGTCCTGAGTTCAATTCCCAGCAACCACATGGTGGCTCACAACCATCTGTAATGGAATCTGTGCCCTCTTCTGGCATGCAGGTATACATGTAGACAGAACACTGTATACTAATAAGTAAATTAACCTTAAAAAAAGAATAATGAAATATGAGCAGAGAGAAGTCTTCCCTCCATGGTTTGATCCTGCTAGCCCACTAGCAGGATATATACTTTAGGGAATCTAAGTCTGTACACAATAGAGTCACCTGTACACCTGCATTTGCTGTGACCCTATTTACAACAGCTAACTTAGACAGTCAGTCCAGGTGTCCATCAGCAAATGACTAGATATATTTACAGACAAAGTGGTAGAAAGATAGATGTTTTCATTTTGTCATAAAGAACAAAACGATGTCGTCTGAATTCAGTGGATTGAACTGATGATTGCGAAGTGAAGTGAAGTAAGGAAGCATCTGAAAGACAAGTATGCTTTCTCTCGTGTGGGAAGCTGTGTTTTAAAGGGAGGAAGGGAAAGGGGGGAAGAGGAAAGAAAACACAAACCACAAAAGTAGAAGGGACTATTTAGAAAAATGGAGGAGACCAGAATGGTGGGGAGCCAGAAAGGGGTGGGTGATAGGGACGAATGTGTGCCAATACATAATGTACACAGCACAAATGTACGAAAGGGTGGGTGATAGGGATGGATGTGTGCAAAAACATAATGTTTTCGTCCTTTAAAAATTACTCTCTCAGCAATTTTGTCATACCCATAAAAACTAACAGATGTATTACTATTCTCTTCTAATAAAATTTCAAACTACAAAGCCCCCCAAGTTGCTGTCTAGCTGCAGAGACAATCGATGAAGAGCAGCCTAAGGTTTTCAGCCCCTG